>QXTE01000030.1:9656213-9722647 GCA_003942145.1 Platysternon megacephalum | reverse complement strand
TATACAGGGTAAACTCATAAATTGTTCGCCCTCTATAACACTGATAGAGAGATATGCACAGCTGTTTGCTCCCCCAGGTATTAATACATACTCTGAGTTAATTAATAAGTAGAAAGTGATTTTATTAAATACAGATAGTAGGATTTAAGTGATTCCAAGTAGTAACAGACAGAACAAAGTAAGTTACCCAGCAAAATAAAATAAAATGCGCAAATCTATGTCTAATCAAACACTGAATACAGATAATCTCACCCTCAGAGATGCTTCAGTAAGTTTCTTCTCAGACTTGACACCTTCCAGGCCTGGGCACAATTCTTTCCCCTGGTACAGCTCTTGTTCCAGCTCAGGTGGTAGCTAGGGGATTCTTCATGATGGCTCCTCTCCTTCCCTCTGTTCTCTTCCACCCCTTTATATATCTTTTGCATAAGGCAGGAATCCTTTGTCCCTCTGGGTTCCCCCCCCCTTCACTGGAAAAGCACCAGGTTAAAGATGGATTCCAGTTCAGGTGACATGATCACATGTCACTGCAAGGCTGCATTACAGCACACACATATACAGGAAGACTCACAGGTAAATACAGCCATCTGCAGACAATGGCTCTGGTTAATGGGAGTCATCAAGATTCCAAACCACCATCAATGGCCCACCCTTTGCATAATTACAATGGGCCCTCAGTTATATTTTATACTTCTAGTTTTAGATACAAGAGTGATACATTTATACAAATAGGATGATCACTCTTAGTAGATTATAAGCTTTGTGATGATACCTTTTGCATGAAGCATATTTCAGTTACATTAAACTCACATCATGTTTTTATAAAACTATTCCAATTACATTATATTCACTTATCATGTTTTTACAAAATCATATAGACTGCACAACGTCACAGGTATATCTCCTTATATTATTATTATTATTAGCAAACACTGATAAATGGGTATTTCTTAGTAGCAGGGTGTCTTATCAGTAGCAAAACATGTAACTAGTCAGAAAATGGAAATCCAGACTACCACCGGTTTATTCATCCGGGCTGAATGAAGGTTTGGCTTAAGTAAATAACATCAGGCTTTGTTCATATTCAGAGCTACACCAGTTGAATTCAAAATTTGCTTAAAAGGTTAACGTCGTCTGGTGCAAAAAGTGTGGACGTTCTTAGTTTGATTGACCTCATCTCTTTCAGCTTGAAAGCGCTCAAGTGACTTGGAATCAAAAAATGCTTTTGACAATTCCGCCCTGTGTTTCTATGTAGTGAACACTGAGCTCGTGGTCCTGCCCTATGTCAAAATTTAAGCAGAACAAATCAGAAGCTTTGCAGAAAGCAATCATTGTGTGCTGGCAGGCCTTTCTCCTAACGTTAATTCAACCTTTTCTCGATCTATACTGTAAAGCGGGGCCAGAATGGGGGTTTCAGTAGGAACACCCCTTGTTGTCGGTTTTTAAACTAGGCAGACGTAGCACAATTCCTGAAGGTCTGGCATTTCAACAGAAAATCCTATTGGAGTTACGGTTGGTAAATAACTTCTAGGGCTGCCTTCTGCAGCAAATTATTCAGCAGTTTGATCTGTAATGCTCAAAACCATTCATATGTTTTGACATCTCTGCCCTTTACAGTGAAGCTTTGTGCATAGCCAATGCTCTACTAAGATGCATCGTTTCAGGTCATAGTAATAACGCTTTTCCCAACCAATACAGTTTAGGCGCTGACTTAGGATGCCTGGACCATTGGAAAACTTAGAGCAGCTTTTTGGCACTAATACGAATTGCCTTCGGGGAAGGGATCCAGATCACATTGCTTAACCAGTCTGCTCAAGTAAAGGCATTGACGCCAAAGGGACCTATGAATTCAAACTGTTGCCAAGATATCTAAATTAGCCGCCTAAGCAAGAAGGGAAAGGTGTGTCGGATGGAATATGGCAAACCCCAAGGTTTCAAAAACATCTCTGGGAGTTTGGTGCCCAGCTCTCCCTGAAGGCCTGGGGGAGTTAGGCCCTTAACTCCTTTAGCTGACTTTGAAACTTTCATTGCAGATTCTCTGCTGTGGGCCATTTAGTATTGGAGCCCTCACCCCCTAATCATAGGCCTGTGTTTTTTCCCCAGTTACGGTGGTGTGGGATGGAAGCTGATCCAGCCTGTTCTGAGCTTGGACCACACTTTCTTCTTCCAAGCTCTGTAGTCCTTTCTGCGTGCAATATTCCCACTGATGTACCGCTTGGTTTTACCTCCCCCGGCCCTTTATGTCAAATATCTTCTGCAGTTTTACAATAATGCTCCTGTTTAACATTGCAAAACACGGTATTGTTCAGTATTGTTATATGTAGTATATGTGGCCTAATTTGCAGACCGGGGTGCGTACACCGTATTTCAGCACACCCGTAAAAGCGGGCTGACTGACTCTGAGAGACGCTGAGTGCCCATTCACTTTTTACATGGCTTCAGATGCCAGGCGTAGGCACCCAAACTTAAACATTGGGTTTCAAAGCCTGTATGGAATTGCCCCTTGGAGCTAGGGTGACCAGATGTCCCGATTTTATAAGGACAGTCCTGATATTTGGGGCTTTTTCTTATATAGGCACCTATTACCCCCCCCCCCCTGTCCTGATTTTTCACACTTGCTTTCTGGTCACCCTACCTGGAGCTCCATTGCTCCACTGTGGATTCGTTGTCAGGCTGCCACGTCACACTTCGATAGAGTGTGAACAACTTGGACTTTGCTAACTACTGGCTACATTAAATCCCAGCTCAGTTCAGTAACAAGATAAAAGATGCTTTGTTTTCCCATGTGTGTTCTACCCTTAAGGGTAAGCCTACAGCTTCCAGCTGGAAGAAACATTGTGGAGACTGGAGATAAAGAGAAACTATAATCACCCAGTTCAAAGATCTGTGTTGTGACAACCCTGTGTTTTGAGCTGATTTTTAAGCTTTGTTAGGAGATGTGCATGTTTGTCTTGCCATACAGCACTCTATTGATATGGGGTACACAAGGCCAGATGTTCAAAATCACAGGGCAAGGCAGGCACCGGATAATGGGCAAGAGGTGTTATTCATCCAGTTGGAAGCATGCATTTTTGCAAACATTCCCAACAGCAGCCTCCTGTGCCGTCTGACATGTATTTTGCAGATGTCATTTGGGTGCATGGTTTAAAAATGTTCCTCTGTGTGTTAAACCATTTAAGACTTGCTGGCGTTTTCACATGTGGAAAAGTGCTTCGGGACCCTGCCGCAGAGATGCAGCTTCTCTTCTTGTGGCGTCCCCTATGTTAATACAGCGTGAAAAATCTCATCGTACTGGATTAGAAGGTTTAGTTTTGCATTGTATAGTCAGGCTGGTTAAGCTGTGCTCAATTTATCCACAAGCCTGAGTATTTGAAAGGGTTCATGAGTACCTAGCCTAGGAGTGTGGGATGTTCCACTCACTAGCTATGGATCAAATTAAAAAGAAAATCTGAAGTAATGGAGCTGAGCAATTGATCTGGATTAATCAGAATCAACGCTATTAGCCTAATCAGCGCCGGCTCCAGGGTTTTTGCTGCCCCAGGCAGCAAAAAAAAAAAAAAAAAAAAAAAAAAGCCGCGATCGCGATCGCGATCTGCGGCGGCAATTCGGCGGGAGGTCCTTCGCTCCGAGCGGGAGTGAGGGACCCTCCGCCGAATTGCCGCCGAATCGCTGGACGTGCCGCCCCTCTCCCGAGGGGCCGCCCCAAGCACCTGCTTGGTCAGCTGGTGCCTGGAGCCGGCCCTGAGCCTAATACAACATTAATCTGATTCCAAATTGTTAACATATTAAAGCTGCTTTATTGTCGTATTTTAGATTGACACAATAACGTTGTAATGCTGTTTGATTTAGGGGCATATTATCACAGTGCTTGGCTTGACATGACACAGCACCAATAAAACAACTAAACACAATATGATTTAGGAGTCGATAGGAATGGGTTACCTAGGGAGGTGGTGGAATCTACATCCTTAGAGGTTTTTAAGGCCTGGCTTGATAAAGCCCTGGCTGGGATGATTTAGTTGGGGTTGGTCCTGCTTTGAGCAGGGGGTTGGACTAGATGACCTCCTGAGGTCTCTTCCAACCCTAATCTTCTATGATCTATATTTGTATTCCAGTAGGATCGAGAGGCCCCAGTTGAGATGAAACCCCTATTTCCTTGTTTTATGCATGTAGAACACGCTGAGATGTGAATCTGGAGAAGAAATTTGCTCTGAGCAGATTGTTTAATAATTTATATGCTTGGTGTGCACGGAGGCCCCAATCCTGTAATTGTTTGCATGCAGGCCCAGCAGTGCTCCCACACACAAACCATTCCAGGACTGCAAGATTCTCGCCTCATCCACACGTGTTGACACAGCCAAAGTCAGGGTGCCAGCTAGTCCCTGACACCAGGGGAATGGTGTTTGCTGTGGAATCCGCATATTGCTACAGACTTGGTGCAGCAGAGTCTCATGTTTCATTACAATAAATGTTTCTAGCCCTTTATGGGTTTGTGAGTGAATCTCCCAAGTGTAAGAGTAGCCTAAGTACGTTCCCGAGTCGGCAGGTAGACTGAAATAAGTGTAACTGCATGCTTTTGTCTGGTCGCACACTCTAACACCTAATGATAGATTAACTGAAACTGTTGATATCTGTATCACTACCTTGATCTCCATACCACTGCTACCATTCAGCTAACGCGCTTCTCCTACCATCACAAACCACCGTCTATGGCTTTCTGGCTGTCGGACGCTCTGGTATTCAGGAAACGGAGCCTCCAGGTACCCCGCCCCCTCGCCCCAAACGTTTTCTACAATGCAGCTACAATGTTTGTATTGCAAATGCCGATAGCGTGTTTCACGTTTTGAGCCTGCATAATGTCTTCACAATGAATACGGCGCAAGTTTTTATTGCTTGAACAGATTGAATTACTCATTTCCATATTGAATTCAACACAAATCTCCAGAAGTTTTTATATGTACATGCAGCTATTGCAGACATTTTCAAGGCTCTTGGTGTAGCACTTAGTTTAAGCTTGTCACAGAGGGCTTGGGGAATGCTGGTCAAGTTTGCCTCCCAAAAGGGAAGCATTTCTGTAGGCAGTGACCCATAGTTAGGTTATTTGTGGTTTCGTATCTGTTTCAGTAATTCACCGTCTATGTGTGAGGTCTGCAAAAATGTCCAGTATCCATGGGTGTGTCTTCTAAAGTGGTGTGGGCAGAACTGCCCCTGACCTTACCAGTGCCTTTCACCAGCAATGCAGCTTTGTATGTTACATAAACAATAGCAAAGAATATGGCTAGGCTTGGCAGAGGTTGATTTTTATTTTATAAGTTTCATGGATCGTGTGTGTGAAGCATTTTTATAAATTTTTATAAATGTAAATGTCACAGTGGTGCAAAATTGATGGCGGGGGTTTAAAACAAAGGGGAGGTGAAACAATGATTTAACGACAGTAGATGCTGAGATTCAAAAAGTTAAAGTTTTTATAACTTAATATACAAATTGTCAACATCACATGTCAAAATTATACAACGTCAATATCCATAAATCAAACTCCGGTAAGTTCAAGCAGCATTTTTCTTTTGCCTATCAGTAAATTTCTAGGGGTGGAAATATTTTGTCTGTTTGTGTACAGTGAAATTGAACAGGAGTACTTGTGGCACCTTAGAGACTAACAAATTTATTTGAGCATAAGCTTTCGTGGGCTACAGTCCACTTCTTCGGATGCATAGAATGGAACATACAGTAAGAAGATATTTATACATACAGAGAACATGAGAAGGTGGAAGTAGCCATACCAACTGTAAGAGGCTAATTAATTAAGAGAAGCTATTAACAGCAGGGGAGAAAAACTTTTGAAGTGATAATCAAGATGGCCCATTTCGGACAGTTGACACGAAAGTGTGAGGCTACTTCAACATGGGGAAATAGATTCAATTAGTGTAATGACCGAGCCATTCCCAGTCTCTGTTCAAACCTAATCCTTCTAAGCCTAAATATGGCAGTATTAGCCACAGCAAGAAGTTTACTCTCATTCAAGAGATGAGTGACAAGCCTATTTTCTTTGAGGCGGACAGGATTTCTATTCAAAGAAAAAAAAACCTGCTTCTGGGAGGAAAACCATTAGCATATTCCAGTGTCCCAGGTTTGTCCTAGCACAAACTGGTCTGCAAGATTTCACTCCCTTCAGCAAGAGAACCTAGGGATTATTGACCAGGAAAGAAGTTACAGTCCCAGATAAACTTTTTTATCCATGGCAGCTCGGATCGGAACTTAACAAACAAATAGTTCTGAGCCCCTACAGGGAGCATCTTTCATCTGACAGGACAGAGCCAGAACACTTCAAAAATGTTTCCTCACTGATCATCTTCAAAATAGTCTCTGTGTGGCTGTCTCTTTAGGCATTTAGTGCTATGGCAGCATGCCCAGAATTAGTGCCATGGGGCCTTTTTCATGTATGACACCCCTTCGTCTTTTCTCCCCGTGCTAGTACAGACTGGAAAATTTTACCTCCTCTGCTACTGCCTTCTTTGCAGGTTACCCATGAGGTTAATAATACCTTCTCGTCAGTTGATGTTGTGGCTTGGTTTTTAGAGAGGTCACATGTGGACTAATATAGAAGGATATCCAAAAGATACTTTTTCTTTTCCGGTCATTGCTTTTCCTGGTATTCAGCGATCCCATCTGTTGCTGTCTTGGCTCTTTGTGTTTGAAACTTGGTTTGTACTGGAAGTAGCAATGACTGCACACACAGTGTAGATTTGAGGACAGTTGGTCACTGAACACCAAATTTTTCTGAAGTGCCCCTTAACTTTGTGGGCGAGGGTGTTCTGCCTGGCTTTAGACACTTAGGACCCAACTTTCACAACTGGGGCTGTAGGTGTTCCGCACCTCTGAAAAATCTTCTAAAAGTGGGCACCCAAAATGAGGCCCTTTGGAAATCTGAACTGTAACCTCTCTGCCTCAGTTTCCCCCGTAACGCAGGGCTAATAAATCTTGCCTATCTCACAGGAGGGTTTTGAGGCAAGCCAGATAACAAGTATGGTTGAAGAAAGAGGTTAGAGTGTTCACATCTTGGGGGGAGGGCATGCCTTGACAACAAGAACAAAAATACTTGGAAATAGGCAGTGGGTGCATGGGGAAAACTTTGGTGACTCTAACTCCAGTCAGAATCATGAAACTTGGGCTCTGTTTTCCATTACGCTTACTTAGAACCTGTGACATAGTGCGTTCCAACAATTAGCTGAGCTCCCTCAGGCCCCTGGGAGGTAACTAAAACAAATGGATTGGTTCTTTGATTCTTTCTATAAATGGTGAAAAATCAGAGTAATGGGGCATGATCAAAATAAACAGCCAATAAAGTAACTTTCTGGACACTCAAATAATGAAAACTATTTAAAAGAAACTCCAACAACTTCTTAAATTAGATAAGTTTCTTTTATTGCTTGCTATTTGTATGTGTGGCAAATAAGAACCTGACATATTGGCTCCTGTAAAGACACACTAGAAAACTTGATCTATATTATTCAAGAATTTGGTGACACCTGGTGGAAGACTATATAATGCCCTGTAATAGTTATCTTTCAGAAAAACATGTATACTTTTTGGTTGACCCAGTTTCGCTAATGGATCCCTTTGCATTCACTTCCACAAAATGTATTATTGTTTACTGGTGAGGATCAAATGAAGTAAATGATATTTCTGTCTAGGGTTTTGCAGAAGCAAAACCTGGTGTGTTTTGAGAGCGAGGTAATGGTAGGTAGCAGTAACAGAATATTGACTTCTGCATGATTATTTATAATGTGTGCATAGGAAAGATTATGTATCTGAGATTGCCCATGCGTGTTCCTAGTTGTTTGAATTCAGATGAGCACTCCAGTTGCTCATTGAGGGTCTTTCCTGTAAAAGAAGACATGTGAGGAAGAGTTTAACCTCAGATATGTTAACACCAGAGGTATACAGGCATAGATAAATTGCATTTATATTTACCTCAGTGGTGAATTATGAATTCTACTGGGGGAGATATTGGGGTATTAGCTCTCTTAAAAATAATAGCAAGCTCATCCACTAAGATAGGCTACACTTGTCAGTGTCTAACCCCTCAGGGAGCGTCCTTGTGCTGGAATACAAAGGCTCTGTAGCTATGTCTCTGCAAACTGATACCAAAAGCAGTGACAGGGCCCTGAAGTCTAATATCTCAATATGAAGAGACTAATGTCAGATTTTGAAAAAAGCATGGATCGAATATATGGGAGACTTCCCCCCAGCTATGCTTATGTACATAGGGTGACCAGATGTCCCAACCTTAGGGGCTTTGTCTTAGAGACACAACTATCTCCCTCCCCCCAAAAAGTGTCCTGATTTTTCACTCTTGGTATCTGGTCACCCTAAATAGACACAAGAGGGAGGGGTTTAATAATGAGGCTATAAAAACACAACCTAGGCAGAGATTAGAGCTGAGTGCATAATTTGAAACAAATTACTTACTGGGAGAATGTTTCCAATGTCTCCCATTTCCCCCCAGACCCTCACACACCCTGTTCATGTGGGGCTGCTCACAAACTCATACACACACAATGGACCCACCCACCCACCAATGACTGGAGAATACTGGGTTGAAGTACTTAGTGGCAGAACATTAACATTCTATATTTGTGTGTGTTTGATTGTGGATGTACAGACGCTCATATTGGTAAAATTCAGTTGCTCGTATTTTTGTGGGGAGTACACACAAAGAACTGAAAAAAAATCTCATTTTGTGCTATTCGCACCCTTGTATAGGGCCTGCTGAGGTGTCTAGACACCTCAAAACTATTGACAGACGATTGGATTCCCCCTACAATCCAGTCTGTTTTCAAGGCGCATATAACCATTAGCGTTCAGCATGCATGCACTGTGATGAAATTCAGCCCTATGTAGATGGGGCCCCATCCTGTCCCACTTAGGTCCTACTGGAAGGCCTGTGGACCCAAGTGGGATTTAAATGGTCCATAGGCCTTGTGGTAGTCCACTGCCCAGAGGTGAAATTCACCCTATCAGAATCTGATATGTAAAGTGGATTGATGTGTATTGCATGTGCACAGCATAGCTGGATTATGCTAATGAGACTAGCACTCCATCATTAAGAATATTCAATGTGAAAATCCTGTCTACAAACATTTTGTATTTATGTAAAAAACACGCAAAAGCAAATGTTTGTATAATGAATATTTATTGCCTTATGTAACCTTTTTAAGATGCTTACATTTTTCTAGCCACAAAGGAAAGAAAATTGAGAAGGGAGTGGGGAGTCTATGGATGTTTGTAGCTGCCTGGAGGTGAAAAGAGAAAGTCAAGAAGAGTAGGCCTTGAATTTGACTTGTCTTAGTATTCGTACTCTGATAGAGTGTCCTGGGGATTTTTATGCTGTCAGTAATCAAACCCACCCTGCTTGTACAGAATCTTTTTTTTTTAAAGGCGAATACAATTGCCACAATTCTTGCCTATCTGTAGAATATTTTTGCTCTCCTAATGCACAGCCAGATGAGGACAGTTTTTTAGCAATTTTGAACAGGACTGTGGAAAACCAAGTTGCCCGATCAACCATTCAACCCAATATATACAATTCCTGTCCATCCACTATCCCAGAGCTGCCCTTATTGCTTGGGGGAAGGTTAGTGAGATGATTCTTTGGGACAACCCCCAAGTTTAACGGACTCAGCTGATACTAAAAGTGTTGGTTTGAGGGGGGGGACTCAGAAGGGGAATGCTCATTTTGTTCATGGTTTCTTACGTATAAAGGTTATATTTCCACACTGCACACTTCAAGGGCATTACAGTGTGGAACCCAGGTAGTGCATTTTTTCTTTAAATACATGAGCGTCGTTGTTAAAAATTCTGACCATGTGCCTTGTTTCAATCTGAACTGGTTTTTAATGGAATGCAGATGGAAATGGCAATAGAACATTTCAGTTACATTGGAGATGGGCTGACATTCCCATTCCCCTTGCTTGAAGTGCCTGTAACTTATGAGTAAAAGTGGCTCTTTGTTGTCAGTGTCTCGCTAATCTCCTAAAATGGTAATGTCCACGACAGGCATGGTCAATGTAAGTGACAATAGAATGTAGACGTAATTGGATTAGATTGTAAACTCGTCAGCACAAGTCGTTTCCTGTGCTTGTACAGCACCTAGCGTAAGGAGGGCCTGATCCTGATAGGTGCCAGCAAGCCTTGCCACAATACAAATAATAATAATGACCAATAATGACCATTTGTAGGGCCTCCTGCTCCCCTCCTGTACATTGTGGGGAGAGATCCAACGTGTGGCAGACACCGCCATGAACAAGCGGAAGGGAGGAAGCAATATCTTCTCATGACTCCAAATCCTTTGATTTTGGGGCTCTGTGGCTCTGGGGAAGCATAGGGCCAGAACTGGGGAGCAGCAGCTCTTGGTGGCAGGCTTTTCTCGGTAATGGGTTAGTTCTTCTCGGAAATCTGCTGCTTGGGGAGCAAGCTGGGGGCAGGCACACACTAGCAGCTGGTGACTGCACAACTCCTCAGGGAATCAGGCATCTGCTGCCCATACTAGCGATTCTGAGTTTGAAACTTGCTATCTCCACTATGCAGTTAATATTCGCTGTTTCCACCTTTGCTCTGGCTGGTAAACTGATTAATTGAGAGAGGCACCCAAAGTGACTACGAAGAGGGTGTTGGGTATTTTTCTGCCAAGTTCTGGTGGAGGGGAGGACCGCTTGCAGCATGCTTTTAACATGCAGGTTGGCTGTGGCATGGCTGCTCTCTGACATGGAGAGTGTGTTTAGCGTTTTTTATTCAATTGCCCCCCTCCGTTCCCCTATAGCCATAGATTCCAGTCTCAGCCCTGGAGAGGGCAGATAAACTTACAGTGAATGATGGATTATGTTTATCCACTCATAAACTGAGTTATTAGCCACATTAAAAAGTATATGCATTCCCTATGCTGGGCTTCACATGTTAACAGATCGTCGTATATTACCTGAAAATACCCGAGCTATCATTATTATCTGTGCAACATCTCTTTAAAGCAATTGCAAACTGCTAAGAGCATCTTCTAACCTGCGATATAGACATCCATCATGCAAAGCCTCCTGTTGTCCATAACTGTAAATTTGAAAGATATATAGAAAATATTACAAATCTGAGGCCTGAATCAGTCTCCAAGGACCAGAATTTCAAATATTTGGCACCCAGAAAACAGGGCCAGATTTTTAGAGTTCAGCTTCCATTGTGACAATGTGCTGGACTTTTTTGAAAATCTACCCATTTTTGGGGGGAGGAAGGGCTAAGTGGGAGCTGAGATATTTTAAAAAGCTGGTCCCATATATCTCCGCAAACTCACCCATCCAGTTCCCTTAGGAGTGCTATCGCTGCTCGGATGTGGAGTTTGGATATGTAATATTTATTCTGTAGTGTTTTTTTGAAGTAATAGTGAGATTTGTTTAGTCAGACAGAGGACATTATTCTCAGTGCTTGGGGATAACAAATGCACAGCTTAATACGTTACAGATGTCTGTAATGGTGAATCAGGACCCTGGAAAGCTTCCAAAGAAAGAAACCTTTGCTTCTGAAAACCATGTGCTATAGGCTGGTGCTGAAATCAGCTAAGTCATAATTGCATACTTTGCCATGATGTAAATGGATCCAAACTCAAAGTCTTAATTTGAGGGGTGTTTCACAGATGTTGGCCATTAGGAGGTTTATCTGTTTCTCTGACATTCTGTTTGCTCTTGCTTCATTTGCAATCACTTTAAACAGTGAAGGAACATATGAATAATGTAAGTCTCTCAGTTTGGAATATGTGTTGGTTTTTTCCCCCCCTAAATAATTTTGATGTCATCAGTGGGATGAATTGACTGCATTGTGAATGTGAGCCTCTTATCATAAAGAGCTGACCGAGTATGTAACCAAAGCAGCATTTGTTTGCATCAATCAGTGATAGACAATAAAGGGTTGATCTATTATGACAATGTGATGAGTGTCTCAGCCCTTCCACTTGGTGGCATGTGGGAGGACACATACTGTGGATGGAGGATTGGTGAATAACCTTGTTTTATATATCAGAGAAGAACTATATGAAGGTAAGAAACTTCCCAATAGCTTTGCTCTCTATCTTTTTGCTCTGCTTACGGTCAGCTCTGCTGAAGGTGTCTGTCCATGCCAAAACCCTCCTGGTCCTAAGACATGACTGGATGGAGGTGCTTTAAGTAGGGCTCTTTAAATTCCCTCTCTGATGTTTATAGCCATCGCTGCATCATGCCACAAAAGCTGCCAGACTTCTCGGAGGTCGTCAGATGTCTCTATTTTCTATACTCCGGCAGTGAGGTGCTTATAAGCCGATCCCAGACGCTGAGGCTGGAATTTTCAGAAGGACTCTGTGGCCCTACTTGCTCTTTCCAAAGAATACAGCACTCGGCAGCTTCCGAAATTGGGCTGCCTTTTAGGTGCCTAAATGTCAGCTGCATTCTTCTGAAAATCAGGCCCTAGTTGTAGGTGCCGAGCACTTATGAAAATCTAATCCTGAGCATGTGATGTCTGCAATCCTCTCTCCCTCATGTCAACCATATATATGAGAGCTTGAAGTTCCCTTTCAGGGTGGCTATCCCAAACAGCAGGGAACACATGACAACATCAGCTAGGTCACTAAGCCAAGCGAGATGTTGTTTTTTCATTATGAAGTGCAAGAATTAAGTGAAGAATAATATACAACATGAAAAGAATATGAGAGCATGGACTGATCTACAGTTCTCATTGACATTCTAAGCACACTCCAGATTCACTTAGGAGTCTCACTTCGGCTATAGCAGAATATCCTTTCTGTTGGAGGGCAAGTCTCTGTGCTCTCTGACTCCTTAAACCACCCCGTATTGCCAAGGTTGTATTATAACTACATCTCTTAGCTGTAATGCAGGGCCTAGTTCCCAAGGTGCTGCTGGTGAAATCAGGGCGGCACATCCGTCTGGCAAGCCACCTTTGAATTGTTTTCACTGCTTTGGAATATACCAAGTTATTTTATTTAGGAGTCTCTACACACATGCATTAAAGGCATCTCACCATGGGTGGTCCTTGACGGTTAGTGTGTGTGTGTCTGTGTGTGTATAAGCATAAACTAGACCACTCCTGTAAAAACCCTTTGCTCATTAGCCACAGCAGCCAACAATGACCCACCATTTTTAAGATCTCCCACCAGAGCCTTCCCGTTCCCTCACAGCCAAAGAAAGCAAATGGGCCTGGTAGGTACCATGAAGGGAAATAAATTAAGGCCATTTTGGACCAAGGAGGGAGTGAGCTGAAGGCTGCTGGGACCTTGCAGAGCCAGCTGCCCTCGATCTTATAAAAGTGGGGCTCTAGTATACGCAGCTGTGACAGTGTGACACAAGGTGTGAGCTGGGCTTTCGGCTAATCACTTACCAAGCCATTGGGTCGATTGTGTTAAATAAACACAGGCCTCCTCTTAGATCTGCTCCCTCTAGGCTGTGAGAAAGGAGGCTGCTGTCAGGACCCCAGTATTGAGCTCAGGCCTGCTAAGTCGGCAGGTGCTGCACCAGCGTGGTGCACTGAATTGCTGCCCTTAACCAACAGCCTCTGTGGGCCCACAGAAGTCACATCCCAGGCCCCTGATTGGATGGACAGGCAGTGCTCTCACTGCCTCGCCGATATAAAGACTGCAGCAGGAAGAGGAAGCTGTCTGAGCAACATACCAGTGCTTGCTGCCTAGATCGCCTGCTGCATCACCTGACCCTGTCTTGTCACCTCGCCTCCCCAACCCACTGAACCTGGCCCCTTGGAATAGATCTTCCAGCTACTGACCCCTTGACCGCTGCTCGGGACTGCCCCCTAGCCTGCCTCGGCCCCTGGGCTCTACAGAAGTACATGGTGTGGAACTGATCGGTGCTGTGTGACCAGGTGTAAAGGTACTCCTTGAGTGTGTAAGGGGTTACCAGGAAAGTCCAGGTTCCCTCCTATCACATGGCTGATCTCGGATGCAGCTACACAAGCAAAGGAGAAGCTGCTGCAGTGGTGTCCACCTTAGCACTTGGGCTCGTCACTCCCGCAGTTTGCTGAAAGCTGGAAGGGTCTCTAGCCTAGGTGCTGACTCAGTGGGTGCTCCAGGGCTGGAGCACCCATGGAAAAAAATGGTGGGTGCTCAGCACCCACCGGCAGCCCCACGGTTCAGCACCTGCCTCTCCACCCTAGCGCCTCCTACCCACTGGCAGGCCCTGCCGATCAGCTCCTCCCCCTCCCTCCCAGCGTCTCCCACCTGCCATTATCAGCTGTTCCACGGTGTGCAGGAGGTGCTGGGGGGAGGGGGTGGGAAGATGCAGGGTGGGGTGGGAGCTTGGGGGAAGGGGTGGAGTGGGGGCAGGGCCTGGGGGTGGGAAGAGGCAGGGTGGGGGGTTGGGGGAAGGAGCGGAGTGGGGGTGGGGACCGGAGCAGAGTTGGGGTTGAGAATCCCCTGGGAACAGATGAGGTCGGTGCCTGCGGTCTCTAGTGTTGTCTTTTACCAAGCGTTCTGAGTTGCTTTGCTCTTACGCTGGATTCCCAGTGGGTTAAAGCCAGCGCTGAAGAAAGTGTCTCAAACTGAACTGTAGCTTGGGGTACAGCTGTCTTTAAAATGTGGATTTCTTATTCAAATACCCAATTTTTTTGGCCAAAATCCTAAATATTTTGATTCTGAAGTGCTGCTGCAGTGCGTCCTGGGAGTAGTACCTGGGATGTCTCCAGCTGCCATTCTCTACAGACCAGTATGTCTGGTTAGACAGTATCTCTCTTAGAGAGAGGGAGTGGCACATTGCAGGAGATATGGTCTGGCCAAGGAGCTCTCCCCTTCAGGAAAACGGAAGCAAGAGGCACCGCAATCGAACTAGTTTGGGTTTTGCCCAAACTATTTTGTTTTGAGCATTTTCAGTTTTTCGTGTTTAAAAAAAATTCTGCAGAAAGTTCATTCCAGCAAAATCCCCAATTGATGCTTCTAAAAAAGGACATTTGATGGAAAACTCTCATCCAGGCCTACTCTGAAAATTTATTTTAACTTCTCTGGCTGGAGTATCATTCTTGTCCCTTACACCTAAGCACATCACATGTTGAATGCAATGTTGTGAATTTTGTACGCTGACGTTTAGTTTGGCCCTTTTGCTGTGAAGCCTACAAAAGAACTCCACGAGCGTTACGTTGCTGATGTGCAGCGTCCACTGCCTACCATTCTCATTTCTTGTTTCCTTGTACTCCTCCATCTGTCTGTATCCATCTTTTGTCTCATACTTAAATTGTAAGCTCTTTGGGATCTTTTTGTTATTTGTTTGTGCAGTGCCTAGCACAATAGGATCCTGGTCCATGACTGGGCTCCTTCACACCACAATAACACAAATGATAATCTACCTTCACTTCATTGCACTCTGGCACTGTAACTATTTGAAAAAATCTATGTTTTAATCGGTTGTGGCGAAATATTTTTTCATTTTAAAGTTGCAGTTTTCTCACATTCCAGCAGAGGTCATAGATGCCTTTCAGATGCAGTACATGCAGGTGTCTTAAAATTTTCTTAATCCAAAATGTTGTGTGCCGTATGGGCAGCTATTAACTCCTGGCTTATCAGAAAAACACTCAAAACACAATTTTCGTAGCCTCTAAAACCATTTTATGTTAAGAGCCACATAAAATGTGTTTTGTTGTACTAACAGCATTTGACTGGTGGGTTATCAAAGTGGCACCTTGGGGAGTTCTACCCCGAAATCCAGCTGACATTAACAGGACACTTGCAATTTCCCACTTGATGCTTTGAAAATTCACTTATGAATATTCAAGTGACAATTGAGCTTCAGAGAATGATAAACTACAACAATGTTGCCACTTAGTTTCTGGCATTTTACTATGTATGTACATGTGGTCTTGTTAGCTATTGTAGGTACTCTTGTCAAAACTGGGGTAGTTTTAATTTTGATTTTTTTTTTTAAAGCCAATGCACGTGATGTATTTCCTTACAACCTGACTTATAATTAATGAAAGATTTCTGGTTTCTGGGTTATTTTCTTGACCTTCATTTGGAGAAGTATAAGGCCAACCAAGGAGTTCTGTCCATCAAATCCTCAGTAGCTTTCTCTGCTTTCTTGTGGGTCATGAGGTTTGCTTGTAAGCCAAGACTGAGAACATTTGTTTCCATTTAGTTTATTTTAACATCACATTATGAAGCATGTAGGATTTTCACTTAAAAATAGAGGTCTGCTTGGCCTAATTATTAGATCTGACCCACCCAGACCAAACTTGAGAGGATCCAGTTATTTTTTCAACCCAACCCCGACCTGAGTCAGCACTGCCACCTCCTGCCCATGGGGTTGGCATTGCAGTGACTGCATACCCTGTTCCTGCTATCTACCGCCCCCTGCTGTGCTGCGTGTGCTACAGAGTAGAGGTGTTGCAACTCACCTCAGTGTGTGTACACACAGCACAGAGGTGGCAGCAGCTGGCAGGAGCAGGGCATACAGTCTCAGTGCCAGCCCCAAGGACAGGAGCAGAGATGATCCAAACCTGAGTGGATCTGGTTGCTTTCCTATCCTACCATACCCAGACCTGACACTTTTAATCTGGTCCCATCAGGGTTGGGTTGAAGTTCTCAACATATAGAAGGTTTTAAACATTTCTGCATAGTGTGCACAGATGTCATTAGGCTTGGAAAGATTAGATTATCAGTAAATGTTTGATTTCACTGTACACACACAAAATGACACAAATATTTCCACTCATAATCACAATTTACTAGTAGGCAAAGTAAGAAAAATGCTGTTTGAACATATTGGAGTTTGATTTAAGGACATTTACTTTGTATATTTTGACATGTGATGTTGACAATTTGTGTTAACAGTTATAAAGTTTTAACTTCTTGAATCTCAGCATCTACTGTCATTAAAAGATTGTCTGCCCCCTATTGTCTAAGTGCCCCACCATAACTTTGGTCAACTGGGAAAATTTAAATTGATAAAAATAGGAAAAAATGCTTAAAAATAAACTGATATCCATTGAAATTATATTTAAAAAAAAATCAAATTCTGCCAAACCTGAACATAATTAACAATACATCATGTGCATGTATAGTACATTTTAACTTTCAGTTAAAACCACAACTACTTAACAACACAACTGCAACGGTTACTGTAGTTCTTTGGTATAGGCGTTTGCAGATGATACAGAAAAGGAACACTCAACTTTCATAGCACACATGTGAGACGTTGCTGTAACTTGATCTATAATAGCCACGCTGCCAATTCCTCTGTAATCCTTGAATGCAAAAAAATTGTTTCTTGTTCAAAGGAGTTTGCTGAAAAGTTCCCTAACCATCATTCTGGTTTTCCATTCAGGGAGATTGTATGAAATTGCCATTTGGTACTGTAGTTTGCACAAAGCTACTGAAAAGTTGAAGTCCATACCACTCTCCACACCTTTGCAGACCTTGAAAGGAGGTGATGTTTGTTTATCTGTATTAAAATGAAATATACATGGCAACAAATCTGGTAAGATTCACATCAACATGCATTAGTGGATACCACAAATATCTGAAAGCAGTTTTAAAACGTGCTGGGTTTAATTTTCTCCTCAGAATCCCTTTGCTGGAGCTGTTATCCTTCTGTGGCTCCCTCTCTTGAGAGGAAGGATGGTTTTGCAGTTAAGGTACTGAGCTTGCACTCAGGACATCTGGGTACAATTCTTGGGCAAGTAACTACTTCTCTCCTTGCCTCAGTTCCCCATCTGTAAAATGGAGGACGATAAATCCTCCTTTTCTTCTACCCTTTGTCTTGTCTATTTAGATTGTAAGCTCTTTAGGGCAGGGACTTTCTCTACAGTTGTGAGGAAATACACTCGTGTGTTCACATCCTGCAGGCTATTGTAATGATCTTTGAACAATGTACGGCTTGAGACTAAAGGTAGGTGATGATATCTTTTATTGGTCAGAAGTTGGTCCAATATTTCCTCACTCACCTGGTCTCTCTAATATCCTGGGACCGATATGGCAACAACTACACTGCAGAAGATGCCTTGTATCATTTGAAAACTCATCATTTGCTTTTTTCAGTATTGTCCTGGTAATGTGTGGCAACATTGTGTGTGAAGTGATAAGATTTCCCTGTATGCAGTGGCGGATTAATGATTTTGTCACCCCTAGGCCCTGAAATAATTGCTGCCTCTGGCCCCGCCCCAACTCCACCCTTTCCCCGCCCCCATTCCAACCCCGTCCCCAAAGTCCTGCCCCAACTCCGCCCCCTCCCTGCCCCTATTGGATCCCTTCCCCAAATCCCAGCCCTGCCTCTACCCCCAGCGCGCCGCGTTCCCCCTCCTCCCCCCTCCCTCCCTGCCCCGCGAAACAGCTGTTTCGTGGCGCAAGCGCTGGGAGGGAGGGGAGAGAAACAGGAAGCAGTGGTGCGCTCGCGGAGGAGGCGAGCTGGAGCAGGGGAACTTCTCCGTGGGTGCTCAAATTTGCCGCCCCTGCAAATTTGCCGCCCTAGGCCTTGTCGGCCTAGGCGATAATACGCCGCTGCCTGTATGACGTGTTTAACACATGTTCCAAACCCTACTGCCCTGCTCAGGCAGAAGTCAGGTGTGTCCTAAATGAAGGAAGGAATGTGTGCTTGCCTTAATTTGCATTTAAGCAATAAACAAAGTCATCAAGCAGGGAGGGAAACAAAGGAAGTTCAAACAGGTGAGGAGAAAAAAAACCCAGCAGGGAATATCCTTCTACAGAGACTGTCTCCTGAGTCTCAGCCGGAAATGTTTTTCAAGAGAGGGACAAACCAAGGGGCCCCCCTCCTCCTCTCCCTGCCCACCTCATTCTCCACACCTGAGAAGACTAAAGGAACCAGCCCTTGGATTCTGGGGGAGGGGTCCTGACCTGAAAGTTTGGTCAGTAATCTGCCGGAGCATGTGGTGAGTTTCCTTTGCAACTAAGAGAGTTTCTTAAGTAAATACTAATAAACATTTATCTTTATTTTCTTGTAACCATTTGTGACTCTTAAGCCTCATTGTATGTACTCACTTAAAAATCTATCTTTGTAGTTAATAAACTTGTTTTACTGTTTTATCTAATCCAATGTGTTTAAGTTGAAGTGTCTGGGTAACTCTGTTCAAGGTAATAAACTGGCATATTATTCCCTTAAAGGAGAGAGGCTGCAGCTACACACAGACACACATCGGTGTGGCTTGCTTGCTGTAAGGTTGTTTGTGAGTGGCCCAGGTACTCCAGCACAGCATTGTGAGGCGCCCAAGGCTGTACAGCGGGGGTGACACAGGCCCCCTCTGGTATGGATTGTGCCCCGGTATGTCACAACAGTACCTAGCACAATGGAGCCCTGATCTTGGTTTAGGACCGCCAGCGTTGCCAGGATATAAATAATTAGTAGTAATCAATATATTTCTGTGTATTGAGTAAGTCTGATATAGCTCTGAAAAGTTTATCTATGTATTTTTATTGTCAAACATTATCCTCCCGTATCTCAAAATCCTTTGTCCAACCGGGCAAGAAGTAACAAACACACTGCAACAGTTCAGTGAGTCTACTTCTGTGAGCCTTTCAAATCTGAGTAAGGTGAAGGGAGGAGCTATTGCAAGTGCCAATATTGTACTCATGATGCCTTTGTTTGTTTGAGTAGCAACCTTGGTCATCTAAAGTAATATTGAAGGCTGTGCTCAGTTCATAAATATTGTCATTAAATAATGACATCAACAAAAGAGCTGGAAGGCTGAGTCATGACGAATCCGTTTGGTTTCCTGTGGAAGCAGAAACATTTTAATTGGCCTTTACCTCTAGTGCTCATTAACCTGTATACTGTCAATGCTTGCATGTTGAGTGCAAGGAGAAACCAAATCCTGAAAAATACTGAGAAAAAGAGCTTGCAAAAATGCCTACTTCTTGTGACAGATTTTTCTCAAGACAGACTATTTCGGCTTTTTACTGAAAGAGAGCCTTCCGCTTCTTTGATGCACTAACTCGGCTCAGCCAGCGTCTTTACAAGAATTGGGTCTTAACATGCAAACTGACATAGGGTGCTGAGCTGAGACTCCATTTTGTTTGAAGGATTAGTTAATTGCAAAAAAAAAAGAAAAGATATAATAAGCTTATTTTATTACCTTCTGCATGCTCTGCTGACTGAGTGCACGCTCCCTCTCCCATTGAGTTAATGGCAAAGCTCCCATTCACTTCTTTAGTACAGGATTGAACCCAATGTGTAGTAACCTGAAGCTCCAACTCAGACAGCAAAGCTGTATGTCCACATACCCAGCATCCTATAGACAGGCTGAGTGCGCGCTCCTCCCCGTGTTGATGTGCCAAAGAGGAGGGGCGGTAGCAGGAAACTTCATCCCCATATTCATGCCGTATGGGAGGATCTTGCCGTAAGTCAAGAAACTGCCTAGAGATTGGTTAATGTCCTCTTGCACAGCATATCCCCAAGATGGGACAGCCTGTGGATTGGATGACAAGTCTGTCCCCTCACCCAACATGTATAGCTAGCGCTGAGTGGTGATGGGCTTAGCTGCTGCTCAGAGGAGCAGCAAAGTGGTCTCTTCAGCTTGGTCCTCATATGGAAATCGGTCCAGACCAGCAGGTGTCCTGCTGCCAGTGTTTCTGGTCCCCCTTCCTGCATTGGCCAGAGCAGAGTGTAACTCATATTACCACCCCATTTAACTGGCTTACGACTCCTTTATCTCTGTTCTAGTCACAGGATTTCTTTCACCGAAAACAGCCCAAGGGCTAGGCATCACTCGAGGTCTATCTTCAGAGCTTATATAAGAGTTAATTGGTGCATAAGCCTCAGACTAGCCCTCTGCACAGGGGATGAATTTCACCCTTCTGGTAACGTTTTCAAAAAACACCCACTTCCCATGATTAAAAGTGATGTGGCATGTAGGAGCCTAACTCCCATTGACTTTCACGAGCTCCTGTGCCCTTTTGAACATAAGGCTTAAGTTCCTAGGTCACTTAGGCACTTTGGAAAATTCTAGCTGTAATGTTAATTTTAAAACGGTTTAACCCCTGAAATAGAGTGAGTGAGGTGGTTAAGGATGAGGCTGCAGGGTGTTCCCCACTACTGGGAGGGCCAGGTCTTTGGAGAAGATCCTGCTTTGTTCTATGTTTATAATACCAAGTGAAGAAATGATGATAAAATACGGTAACAGAAACTGCTGGAGATGCCTAAATATTAAGCCTAAGGTGAGTAAAGCAGACCTAAAAAAAATCCACTGATCAAAGAATTCGGGCCAGGCTGAAAGCGCCATTTTGTTCCTTCTATGGCCACAGCGTGCCCTATCCCTAACACTAGACCTAGCTGATTCCATTAGAGAAATGGTTGAAATCCCTCCCTGATAAAAATAGGTTGCACGCAATTTAATTGTTCAAGCTCTGAGCTAAAGTTTGCGGTGTTGCCGGGGAGAGCTAACATAGTGGCATGTCAAGAAGATGCCCTGAGCAACGTGTGATGCGGCTGGTGAAACAAGTTAGAACGTACAGGTTACAGCATAACAGGGAGTGTCGAAGAGTAGTCAGAGGTAAAAGGTATTCCAGTCTTGAAAGGAGGGTTGAAATGTTTGAAAGTCTCTGAGGGACTGCACTAGATGACCTATCGAGGTCCCTTCCAATCCTACATTTCTGTGATTTGTGCTGTTGGAATGTGAGATTTCTGGATGAATCTCGCTAGATAAAGAGAACTCTGCCATTCTATTTATGGAAGAAATAGTAGTGCAAGTGTTAGAATTACCTCTCCCTTTGACTGGGTTTAGAGAGCCTTCCTGGAAGAAGTGAAGATTCCTGACCTATGACCGACAGAAAATGTATCCAAAACAGAACTCTAGAGGGGAACCTCGAATACAAGAGTTTTAAAGCTATTTTCCTTTCTGAGCTTTGAGACTCATAACTGAAAATGAAAGAACAGAATCTTATTTTTTAAAATCTTTGCTGAACTTGCTGAAGCATCACTATGCTAGTCCGAACTCGGATTGGTTACAACAACTGAACTTTGTCCTTTCAGGATAACAGCTCTCCAAAGAAAATCAAAACAGGAACTGGAAGAAATGAGTCCGAGAATTCCGAAAGGCTAAATGACTAAAGAATTACTAAGGGTGTTATATTGCCTGTGGATGGAATCTGAATTCTTCATTTAACAGGCTTTTATGTGAACTGGTATTTTGTGCTCCAGTTTCCCCCATCCTGTGCAGTGTTAATGTGTGAACTTGCTGTGCAATATTAAATAGCCTGAAGCCCTTATGTTACTCACTGAATATCCTTTTTGTTTCCATTTTATGTTTAAGTAGAAAAACTTCTGCATCTAATTTTATAGTATCGTGTGTATTGCTAATTGGCCAGTTCTTATCATATGTCTCGTAATTGCTGGTATATTCTTCCCTCATCGCCCAAGACTTGCTGTATGTCGTAATGAAGACATAATATGACACTTGGTTTTTATGTTAACTACTTTTGTTCATAAAGGGTGAAATTCACCCTTTATGTGCAGAGGGCAGCAAAGGCCTTTGCACCCCTTGTTGTTTAGCAAGATTCATTTAAGTCACTAGGGCTTAAGTGGCGTGTAGGCCTTGTTTTAGTTCTCTGCATCTGAGTGAATTTGACCTACTATTTGGAATGCAACACTATTAATGCTAGAGATGGCTGGAAACAAACTCTAGAACCAAACTCCCCTGAACTGGGAAGGGGATGACCTTTGGAATCTGGAACTGTATCAGAATTTCACTACCAGCTGCTAGTTCTATAATGGAGTGGGAGGGTGGTGGTGGGAGGGAATCTACTACAGGAGACAAAATATGGATCCAGATTTTTTTCACTTGGGCCCATCTCTTGTGAGCACATCTAGTACTGCTGCTTGATAACTGTGACAGGGAGGGACCCACCACTGCAGCGCCTCCTGCTGGCTGTCCTGGGGATTAGCGCTACTAGCCAGAGCGCCCTCTTCTGGTGGTGTCTCACTGCTGTCACTTCTGCATCCCAGGACCGTGGCATCTTCTTCAGGGCACAGCCCTCCGTCTGTGTCATGCTCTGTTCTCCCTGCATTTTGGGGGACCTGCAGTCCTCTGTCCAGTCACTTCCCTCAGTGGCAACTGCAGCCCATTGTCTGGCCACTTCCTCATTGGCAAGGGCGGGGGGACCTGGGCCCGCCCACTACTCCAAGTGCCAGCCCAGGGACCCTGTAGATGGCTGCCATTTGCTGCATCCCCTCCGACTCCTCAGTACATTTCCCTGGGCCACTTCCCTATGGCCCCCAGCACCTTCTTCATCCTTACCTCAGGGCTTCAGCCTGCCAGTTTTAGCAGCTAGCCAGGAGCTCTCTCTAGCTTCCCCGGTCCCTGCTGGCAGCACTGCTCTGTCCGGGGTGCTGGCACTCCTTCCTCCTGCTAGGAGCCTAACCTTCCCTCCTCGAGCTCCAGGCAGCTACTCAAGCTGCTTTGCCCTGCAGCTCTTCTTATATGGGCTTGCTGGGCCCTGACTGGCTGCTCCTCTCAGCCCTTCTCTGATTGGCTGCCTCGAGTGCACACTCCCTAGGGGCTTCTCTTAACCCCTTAGAGCCCAGTGTGGGGCAGACGCTCCATCACAATAACCTTCTACTATTATAATATATTATCAAACTTTGTGGTGTTATAAATGTCTTGTGTGATTGAGTTATGTTCTGAGCCAGTGATTTGTACTTAAAAGCAATAATAAGAGCATTTAAAGAAAAGACCAAATGAATGTGAACTACATGACTCAATGAAATGTTAAGCATTGCCAAGATTTTTCTATTGTCCTTTTTGCTAAAAACTTTTTTTTTTGTACAGAAAGGTATACACCAGGGGTAGGTATCAGAGGGGTAGCCGTGTTAGTCTGGATCTGTAAAAGCAGCAAAGAATCCTGTGGCACCTTATAGACTAACAGACGTTTTGCATCATGAGCTTTCGTGGGTGAATACCCACTTCTTCGGATGCAAAGAAGTGGGTATTCACCCACGAAAGCTCATGCTGCAAAACATCTGTTAGTCTATAAGGTGCCACAGGATTCTTTGCTGCTTTTACAGATCCAGACTNATTATATATTGTAGACTTCTAGAAAGAGACCTTCTAAAACCATTAAAATGTATTACTGGAACGTGAAACCTTAAATTAGAGTGAATAAATGAAGACTCGGCACACCACTTATGAAAGGTTGCCGACCCCTGGTATACACAATAGTTCAGAGTAGTTGATACTGAAAGTAAGTGTCATCTATTCCAAGTGCAATGGTTGACTCCAAAGATACCTCAAAATCCCTTGAATTGTCTGATGCACAACACTAAGATGATGCAACTAAGTTTTATGCTGGAAAGTCATTTCTGGTTCTTACCTGAAAGTCCTTCTTACAACTGTAATTATCAGTTGTAAGTGAAACTGACAGCCTGGAAACTTAAAGTTCTTCCTACAGTAAAATATCTTCAGGCAACGGTAGAACTTTGGAGAGCTATGCAAAACCTATCATCTCCAATTGAAATCACTTCCTTTGATCTAATGCCTCATTTTAGCTTTCTCTGAAATCAAATAAAAAATGAAAATAGGGAAAAAGATGTAAATAAGAACATGACAAGGCAGTTGCAGGATATTGTGTAACAGTAGAAGCCTAAGAAGTTGAAAATTTTAAAGGTCTTTACTAGACCATGTTTAAAGTAATTGTCTGGCAAAAACCAACCAACAAGCCATTCTAGCTGTTATAAAAGATGTTTGAGATGTGACTTTACCTTTATTTATTAGTTGGAAAACTAAATGTTTGGGATTACTAAATATTTTCTCATTCTCTATGGAAATGGGACATTTCATTTGCAGAACATAAAGCGATATATATTGGAAGATCAGGAAGTGAAGGAATGAGAACAGGACTCTGAAAATGGCACCTTCTTATATCCTAGACCTGCACCTTATGCATATTCAGTTATTATTTTATTTGTTTTTTACTACTCCACATTTTTGCTAGCATTACTCTAGTCTTAACTTCACCCACCAGCACCCTTGTTATGCCTGGAGACTTCATAGGCATTCAGGCGGTTGGTGATTTTAAAGTTGCATTACATGCCACCTTGCAACATGCTTTAGCACCTAGGCCGACAGGGTAGTTTTAAGAATGAAGTGTCCATCTCAATTTTAAAATGCAAATGTTCAGCTGAGGCTTCTAAACTCCGTGCTCAAAAGTTCCCCATACAAATCTTGCATTTGTGATTTGCATGTGCAAAGTAAGTATTTCGGCACATGGCTACCTGATGTGTTCATCCAAGTACGCAAGAGCAGAGTTTGCATAGACTCATAGACTTTAAGGTCAGAAGGGACCATTATGATCATCTAGTCTGACCACCCGCACAACGCAGGCCACAGACTCCCACCCACCCACTCCCGTAACAAACCCCTAACCTATGCCTGAGTTATTGAAGTCCTCAAATCGTGGTTTAAAGACCTCAAGGTGCAGAGAATCCTCCAGCAAGTGACCCGTGCCCCACGCTGCAGAGGAAGGCGAAAAACCTCCAGGGCCTCTGCCAATCTGCCCTGGAGGAAAATTCCTTCCCGACCCCAAATATTCTTTTGGGTTGTTCCTATGAATTGTTGTGTGTTCAAATATGTAGGGCAGTTTAGGGCCAGCTGAAAACTTGGTATTTAATGCTGCTGTTTTCGTTGGTTTGTTACATTCTTTGCTGTTTAGGCCTTATCTTTGTTAAATTGTTATACACTGAATACTAGCATTATGATTTCTCCTTTGGTTAGAATTAATCTTTGGCAAGTGATAACAAATTTGGATTATTTTTTACATTTATTACTTACCCACACACCCCTCCATCATCTGAGACTCATTGTTTTCTTAGCATTGATTTTTTTTGAGAGAGAGAGTGACAGAGATTTACCAGCTGCAGTGACGAAATGCGTTCTCTTCTAAATGATCACATGACTTTGCTGGCTTCATGTAACTTTTTATGCATTTTCTCCAATCAGCCTGTTACCATGGCCCAACCCCAAGTGACATGTAACCTCGACAGCTGTTACAGCAGTCAGAGTAATCTACCAGCTGGTCAAATAAATGAATCTAATCTCAGTGCAGTAGCTGATTCTCTCCAAAGAAAATTAGTTTGGAACTAGATGCGACATCAAACTTAATGTTCCGCCAACCAGCGTGGAAGGGTGAGCCCTTGTGCCACACTTTATAAAAATGTCACTCATTTATTTACAATTTTAGTTGCAAACCTAAAACTTGCATGAGATTTGTTTTCAAAAAAGTTGACTAAGCTTTGCAAGCCCCTTGGTGAACCGAAGCCAGGTGCAAAGCAAACCTGTTCTGATTTCTGAGTGCAAGAGAACCCACTCACATGCTTGATGGCTTTAGCTCAGTTTTGCTGTGAGTTTGGGGGTTTCCAAGAACCAGACGCTCGAAGTGTCAACACCCCTAGGCCACAGCGGAAGCTTCATGGAGCTGTATTGCTATTGCATTAAATCAGGAATAGGCAAGGGGAAGACGCAGACCATGGGACTAAATTCAGCCCTGGCTTAAACAGGTGCGACTTGTCTTCCAGAGGAGACAAACGTAGCAGTGAAGGGGAGCTACATCCACTTGTATCAGTGGTTCTATACTTTTTTAGTAAGGCAACCCGCTAGTGGCTCTTGTGAACCTGGCACATGGGTCGCACTGCCACTCAGAGACGTGTTTGTTTGCCTAGAGCCCTGTGACCCATCTAGAACCTTCCCATGACCCACTGGGGGGTCGGCACCCCCCATTTGGGAAATGTTGACGCGCATCACAACTGAGCTTGGTCCCTAGTTCCCTGTCCCATTGACACATGCGAGCAAACAGTTTTCAATCCAGGGATTTTCACGGTAGGCCAGGGGTAGCTGTATCACTAGGGGAAACCTTTCTAAGCTATGAGCCAGGAATCTGAAATGAAACGATGACCAGGACAATTGGATCAGAGTTTGCAGAACACGTCATTTGGTGCTCCTGTGAGGGCAGGTGTCTCAGTCTTTCAGGGCCTGATCCAATCCCAGTTTGAAGTCAATGGGAGTATATCTGTTGATTTCACTGGGCATTGGCTTAGACCTCCTATGCTTTGCCTTGTTGCTTCCCTAACGACTCCTGCCACGAGCCGTGCTGTGCCATCTCCTGTGGAGCTTCCCTGTGCCAGGAATATCTCCCAGGGACCTTTGTGCCATATGAGTGGTGGTCTCCCTCTGCCCTCTCCTCTAGACCCAATTCCTTGGCCTAGGGCTGACCTAAACTACATCTTCCCAAGAAATAACTAAAAGATGGACACAGGATCTCACGATTGTGGGACTCTCGACTTTTCTGCTCTCCTGGTCATTAGTCGACTGTCATCCCTTGCTTATTATCTATTCTTTGTAGTCTGGTAGCACCCATTGTGTTGCTCTCCAAACACACAGGATGACTCCATCCCAAGCCCTGAAGCGCTTGCAGGGCTAGGTCTGAATTAGACTAGAAGCGCCTCAACATTTCTCTGAGGTGCCATGCCATGGGCTCTATATTATGTATTACAGGTCTCGCGCATCTTACGCGCATTTAACATGCGCGATTTCAGCTTTGCGCGGTTGGCAAAACCACAAAAAAAAAAAAGAGAGAAAAAAAGCAATTTACGTACTGTTTCTGTAGTGCGGGCAATTCCGCCCGCCATTGAAGTCAATGGGATTTTGGCTATACGCGGTTTTCGCTTTACGCGCTGACCGCGGAACGGAACCCCCGCGTAAGATGCGAGAGACCTGTACTGTTCTGCAATCTAGTCACACGTCTTACAGCGTCCAGCAGAATGATGCCCTGATGCAGTGGCACCTGATGCTCCGAAATGTCCCGCCATTGTGCTAGATACTCTAAATCACATAGGATGACACCGCACATGTAGGCAAGCAATTTGGCCCAGATTTTTAAAGGTATTTAGCCGCTGCTGCACTCAATACCAGCGTCTGTCTCATTTTCAAAATTTAGGCACTTTGATGGTCAATGGGATTTAGGCTCCAATGTGTCTAAATCTTCTTTTAAAATGAGATTTAGGCTCTTAAATCAGGTAGGTGTTGCAACTTTGAGCCCAGCCATGCCGAAATACCTTTTAAAAATCTAGGATTTATTGTCACACAAGCCGTCCCATCAGGGGCGGCTCCAGGCACCAGCGCACCAAGCGTGTGCCTGGGGCGGCAAGCCGCGGGGGGCGGCAGTCAGGGAGCCTCCGGGGGCATGCCTGCGGGAGATCCGCCGGTCCCGCGGCTTCAGCGGCAATTCGGCGGCGGGTACGCCGAAGCCACGGGACTGGCGGACCTCCCGCAGGCATGCCACCGAATCTGCGTTACCAGACGGACCTCCCACAGGCAAGCCGCCGAATCTGCGTTACCAGACGGACCTCCCGCAGGCATGCCACCGAATCTGCGTTACCAGACGGACCTCCCACAGGCGCGCCGATGAAAGCCGCCTGACTGCCGTGCTTGGGGCAGCAAAATACATAGAGCCGCCCCTGCGTCCCACTGGCGTGATGGCAGCTCACCCATGTAAGAATTGCCCATTAGCCCATAGCATGGGACCGGCTTTGCCCCAGAGAGAGTACAGGCTAAAAACACAAGCAACAAAGGATGTGGGGAAATGGAACTAGTCAGATATATACAATTACTTGCCATTTTTTTAAGTGGGTATAACTAGATAAAGGAAGAGTGCTGTCTCCAAACCTCACTCAACCGAGCATTCATTAATTGGCTGGTTTCTTGCTGCGGCGGCTTGAGGAGGGATTATAATAATAATTAGCCTATTCTGCAAAACATTCCTTTTTGGGCAGAGGAAAAGTGAAGCAATGTGGGATGAACAAGTTGTGCGAGGGGCAAAAATAGAGAGCTGCAGCACACGTTCGTCTCCTCCACTGTACTCAAGCATTCAAGCTGAGGAGTTTTTATGCAGCATGGAAAATCCACTGCTCAAACATTCTAGCACAAACCGCTACTGTGCTGTGCTCTGAGTAAGGCTTTGGAGTCATCTTCTTTTCTCTCTCTCAGAAGGGATCGTCTCAAAGAACCATCAGACCAAGCTGGGTGGGGCCAAGTGTTGATTGCACAATGCGGTATGTTGTTTCTGAAGGAGTTTGATAGATTCTGGTACAGTTACTTTTTCTACATCAGTCGTCTTTCCTCTGCTTCTCATCGTTAGCCAGACTTACACAATAAGCTAATAATAAGAGGAAGCACACTGTCTGCGCTGGGAAGACAATAAGGGAGTTTTGAATGATAGGAGTGGGATTTGAAACTGGGGAGTGGGCCAGATTAGCACGGCTCCATCAGCTGCAGATCTGACCCCCAACTGCTGAATGATGCTGAACAAGAAGCTCGTCACGAAGTTGCAATAAAAAGGTTACACTCCCGCTAGCAGCGGGAGCCCAGGCTTTTGTACATGATGACAGATGAAGAACTAAACAGCAGAAGCAGAAACCTGCAAGGTTTGTAAACTGCAGTCAGTCCAAGTCAACAAGAGTTCCATTATCCCATCAGATCTGCCCACATGACTTCCATTGTAGCTAATGGGAGTTCCATGGACTCCCCGGGAGGGGAGCCCCCCGGGGTGCTGAGTGTCTGTTTAGAAGTGAAGAAATCTACATGGCACATTTGTCCATTTGGAAATGAACTTTTGCAGCTGGTGAGATGTTTAGCTATGAGCGCAGGCAGCAGATTACCAGCTTGGTTAGCCGTCTCGAGCCTCCGCGTTCAGCACATCCTCCTGCTTCGCCTCTGGCTAGCTGAATTGCACAAATGTGGACAACTTCTTAAAGGGCGCGATGGAAGGAAAAAGGCTTCCTCTTGTATGTATCCTTCACAGGCCGAGCGAGGCAGTTTGTGTTAACTCCCTATATTGCAGTAGTACCTAGAAGCACCAACTGAGATGGGGTCCTGCTCCATGACTGGAGCTCTTAGGTGCTATGGTATTACAAATGAATAATAATGGTGTCTCTGTTGTGCTAGGTGTATAGACACACCAGGAAAAACTGTGTCAGCTCTGAACAGCTTGCAAGTTAGGTAGACAAGACAGACAAAGGGTGACCGAAAGGAAGGGTTCTTAACCACACGAGCCTCCTTTGTAATCTGACCCAGCAAACGTTTTTACTCCTAAAACTAGTGCTATCTTTAGAATACCATCAGGGTTTCTGTCTAGCTATTTCTCTTGCTCCGTAATCATTTCTGGGAACAGACTCTTTTAAATGCCCCCAGTCCTGTTCCCCAGCACCCTGAGTATTTGGAATCCTGCGGGTCTGAGCAGAGTCTGCTGGCTTTGAATTGTGTGACTCTCTCCTGTTTACAAGCCCCCAAACTCGGGCAGTGCCAGGGAAGCACAGGGAGCTTGGGCTCCACTTGAAATTGTGATTTTTACCGTAGATTAATTGCAACCAATTCTCTTTAAAGAAAACAGCATTGCATTGTATTGTTACGTCAAGTAGAGCCTGCCACAGTAGTGATAAAACACGGTGCAACCCTGTTAAAACACAGCACAACAAATGTGCGTCCGGTGTTCCACTCATCATCGCAACTTGCCTACTCCAAAGTGTCTAGTCAAAGAAAGTTGGATTAGTCAAAAGCCTTGGCGCATGACCTGCAGCGTACCAGATTGTGGCTCTGACAGAAGGAGCAAGTGCTGGAACCTGCAATTTTTTTTAAATCGCCCTTCAGCTGACCCAAGAAAGCTGGGCTCCAGCTTCTGACGACCAACGTGTCCCATGACTGTAATGAGGGTGGAGACGGGACAGAAGGGAAAAGAGGCCCTGGACTGTGAAGATTGCTCTTAGCACCTTGAACAGAACTTCAAATCAAGTGTGTAGCCAGAGCCAGCGGATGGCATGTAACACATTCACGTTGTCCCACCCTGCTCAGACGGCAAACCTCTATGGCAGGGGTAGGCAACCTATGGCACACAGGCCGAAGGCGGCACGCGAGCTGATTTTCAGTGGCACTCACACTGCCCGGGTCCTGGCCACCGGTCCAGGGGGCTCTGCATTTTCATTCAATTTTAAATGAAGCTTCTTAAATATTTTAAAGTCCTTATTTACTTTACATACAACAATAGTTTAGTTATATATTATAGACTTCTAGAAAGAGACCTTCTAAAAACTTTAAAATGTATGACTGGCACGCGGAACCTTAAATCAGAGTGAATAAATGAAGACTCGGCGCACCACTTCTTAAAGGTTGCCAACCCCTGGTCTATGGTCTGTCTTACGATGAGGGCTGCCCCGAGCTTTTACGAATAAAGAGAGAGGCTTGATGTTGAAGCATCTTCATCTCATATGCTGTCCTAATCATTCAAGAGCTTTGCATCTGCCCCATGTGCAAAGATTGGGTCGAGTTGTCAGCTCGAATTATTGCTTGTATGAGTGATGCTTGTGCAGAGTGAAGCTGCCAGACTATTAAAAATAACCGGATTTAGTATCCCAGATGCTGTGTAACTGTCAATTCCTCCCCCTTTGTACACTCACAGTATTAATCATCAGTAGTGTAAAGTATTAACATACTGACAATGTGTGTGGCATCAACCTCTAATGGCTGGTCAGCCCTGTGGTAATTAGTCCCACTAGCTAATGAAGCTAACTCAAAACAGGACAGGTCTATGCTGAAGGGTCCAGATTCAGCAGCTGCTGCTGAGCTGTTCCAGGGGTCTTTACAATTGCTTTTTGTCATCCAATTATCTTAAAGCACATTACCTGTCAACCATTCTGCACAGTGTACCCCTTTTACGTTTGAGGAAACTGAGTCACAGAGGGAGGTTAGGTGATTTACTCAAGATCACGCTGAGAGTTAGAGGCAGAATTGGGAATAGAATCCAGAGTCCTGATATCCAGTCTCTTGCCCCAATGACTAGAGCAGGGGGCCCAATATACTGGCCTGTTGTAAATTGTCATGGTCTTTGGCGGAAATATCCCAGTAGAAGCGTCCCAATTTCATCCTGGATAGCCAGAAAAGTCTGGTATCTTTGTTGGAATGAACAGACCAGCCAGTGAAAGCTGTTTTAACGTTGGAGATCCTTGAGTACAGTCCTTTGCTTTTACTCCAGTAACCACTCTAGGGGTGTGCACAAGTTCTAGTATTTGTTGGTTTTTCCTAAGATTTTTTTAATGCCTCAGGGAGTTATTTATGAGGCCAAAATAATGAGCAATCTACATCAGCCTTTCAGTTACTGTGCTAGTTCATCCCCATAAATAATTCTTCGTGGTATAAATAAGAGCTTGTGGAAGAATGTGAACAAAAGCCATGAGACTTGTGACCCGAATGCACCGTCCTAAACCAGTGAATAAAATAGTAGCTACCACTGTTTGGAGCTGGAAAGTCAGAGCGGTAAGGTTCCAAGTTAATGGGAGTGAGACAAACTAAGAAGTAGTGAGTTTCCATCTCCAACTGAGTGCTAACTGATGTAAGAAGGGGCAGTGGGGTTGTGTTGCTACCTGTTTGGCTCTTGGAGAGAATGACTTAATTCTACTGGGTTATTTGTTGTGTTGCCTGTGAGTCCTATTGTCCTTAAGCATCAGCCAGAATCATTTAGTTTTGACTCAAAGGTCTCTGCAACAGCTCTCCTCTCCCTGCACCCCCATCACGTGCACTCTGGATCCAGGCAGGTGCTCTGTTGTGAGGATGTTCTGCAGCAGAGCACACAAGGGCATTGAAAGTGCAGACGGCAAGGAGATGTGGTGACTGGCCTTCTGCCTTTTCCATTCAAAGAAGCGCATCAGCGCATGGCAATCAATGGCATTATGAGAGTCTTTACTGGGGGTTGGACCTGGGAGTGGGAAGGAAGACCTGGTTTCTTGTGCTTGATGGCAGTTAAAAATAGGCAAATGGAGTAGACGTTGGCATAGTCTCGTCGATGTCAATGGAGCCTGTGACGGGTTGGATCACAGAAACCCCCTTGGGAGCTGCCACCCGATGTGCAAAGGCTACCTCTGTTCCTGTTCTCCCTGCCAGCTCCGTGGCTTCAGCTCCCTGTCTTGGTGAAGCCAGACACACCCGTCTGCTCCAGCACAGACTCAGGGTCTGAATTACCTGCCCCCAAAGCTGCAGGTTTACCTGAAAACAGCTCACAGAAGTGTGCTTGTCTTTAGCACTCAGATGCCCAATTCCCAATGGGGTCTAAACCCAAATAAATCCGTTTTACCCTGTATAAAGCTTATACAGGGTAAACTCATAAATTGTTCGCCCTCTATAACACTGATAGAGAGATATGCACAACTGTTTGCTCCCCCAGGTATTAATACATACTCTGAGTTAATTAATAAGTAGAAAGTGATTTTATTAAATACAGAAAGTAGGATTTAAGTGATTCCAAGTAGTAACAGACAGAACAAAGTAAGTTACCCAGCAAAATAAAATAAAATGCGCAAATCTATGTCTAATCAAACAGAATACAGATAATCTCACCCTCAGAGATGCTTCAGTAAGTTTTTTCTCAGACTGGACACCTTCCAGGCCTGGGCACAATTCTTTCCCCTGGTACAGCTCTTGTTCCAGCTCAGGTGATAGCTAGNAGTAGGATTTAAGTGATTCCAAGTAGTAACAGACAGAACAAAGTAAGTTACCCAGCAAAATAAAATAAAATGCGCAAATCTATGTCTAATTGCACTAAATACAGATAAGATCCTCACCAGTTCCAAAATGTTCCCTTTTACAGGCTAATCTTCTTTTAGCCTGGGTCCAGCAATCACTCCCACCCCCTGTAGTTACTGTCCTTTTTCCAGTTTCCTTCAAATATCCTCGGGGGGTGGAGAGGCTTCTCCTTTAGCCAGCTGAAGACCAAATGGAGGGGTCTCCCCCGGGTTTAAATAGACTTTCTCTTGTGGGTGGAGACCCCCTCCTCACCCTCTGTAGAATCCAGTCACAAAATGGAGATTCGGAATCACATGGGCAGGTCACATGCCCATGCATGACTCAGGACTTGCAGGTAGCAGCCATTACCCACATGCTACCTTGAATGTCCTCGGGTAGACTTCTTATGTGGATTGGAGTCTTCCAAGCTCTTTGGTCTGTTAAGTGCTCTTTGATTGAACACTTAATCTGCACATTCCTTTCCCAAGAAGTGATCAAATGTTCTAACTGAGGCCACTTAGAAATCAAGCAATTATATAGCCAATGTTCATGACTTTGAACACACAAATGGTGCCTGCATACAACTAGGATGAACATAACCAGTAGATCATAACCTTTACATAGATGTGTTACATGGCTTATGTAGCAAAACCCTATTCCAGTTATATTATACATACATTTATGAGCCGTGCCCCATAAAGCTTTATGAGGTACGCTGTCACAGAGCCCTGTATCCAAGGATCTAGCCCAGCATGAGTAGATCCGACATGCAGAGCTGCCACATTCTAGCCGGAGGCTGGAAAGGGAATTGGGTTTTGTTTCCCCCACTTTGCTCCTATGTGTCTCCCCAGTTTGTCACCTCTTCCTACCTCTCTTTCCACCAGCTGGATGATCCACATAAGCACGGTAATGCCCGTTCTCTGACCCCAGTTAAACACTGTGAGTCTTATCAGAGTAGTTGGGACCCTTTAAATACTACCAAATCATGCTACAGGCCTCTAACCTCCAACTGGGTTTATTAATGCAGTCAAAGCAGGCAGGACCCAACAGTTCCCTGATGTGTGGATCCTTTGAGCTATCTTTTCCACTAGTACCAGAGATATACCTTGTAAGCTGAAAACAAATGAATGTTTGCTGGTCCATTTTACATACGGGTACCACCCCGGCGCAGTCCATGTCCTTGTTCATGTCTCCATCTTCGCAGTTCAGTATTACACCAATGTCCCGAAGACCGAAATCCTCATCCCTTAAACAAAGCCTGTGCTCGAAAGGCCTTGCCCATAAGAGCTACGCGTGGTTGGAAGCAAAAGACCTCAGACCCAGGCAGCTCACCGCCCCGCTGCTGCTACAGTCCAGGGGAGGGGTTGGGGATGTGCTACTGACCTTATAAGTGCTATGGGTATCGTTATTATTAGGTGAAGAAGAACTTCCATCTTGCTCTAAAAATGAGGCAGCCATTAGTGGAGTCCCTCTACCTCCAGGAGTCCATTGATTTAGGGGAGTTCTTAGTATAATGAAAACGAAAGCAGGGGCCAGACCTGGCTCAGTCTGTATCTTTTCTTAGGGTACGTCTACACTGCAGTTAAAAACCTGCAGCTGGCCTGTGCCAGCTGACTCAGGCTCCCGGGGCTCGGGCTAAGGGGCTGTGTAATTGCGGTGTAGATGTTCAGGCTCAGACTGGAGCCCAGGCTCTAGGACCCTGTGAGATAGGAGGGTCCCAGAGCTCAGGCGAGCATCTACACTGCAATTAAACAGTCCCTTAGCCTGAGCCCTGCGAGCCGGACTCAGCTGGCACGGGCCAGCCGTGGGTGTCTCATTGCAGTGTCGCCGCACCCTTAGAGAGACGTGCGGGGGAGTTATTCCAGCATTTGGGCCATAGGAATTCCTGCCCAGCTGCAATTGTGCAGTGCAAAATGAGTGTGTTTAGAATGTGAAGTGCTTAGGGGGGAGGGATAGCTCAGTGGTTTAAGCATTGGCCTGCTAAACCCAGGGTTGTGAGTTCAATCCTTGAGGGGGTCATTTAGGGATCTGGGGCAAAATTGGTCCTGCTAGTGAAGGTAGGGGGCTGGACTCAATGACCCTTTGGGGTCCCTTCCAGCTCTATGAGATAGGTATATCTCCATTTATTATTATATTATACATATTTACCTTCTGTTCTCCCTCCATGTGCAGCCAGTAGCGGCGCCAGCTTTGCCGGCGCCCTAGGCGGCGGCAGGTCCCGCCCCCGAAATCCCACCCCCAACAGCGGCGGCGGAAGGTCCCGCCCCCAAATTTCTACGGGCAGCGGGGGCGCAGGCGCCCCCAAAATAGCAGCGCCCTAGGCGACCGCCTAGGTCGCCTAATGGGAGCGCCGGCCCTGTGTGCAGCATTGCCACTCCCAGTACAGTGCTCTTCTGTCCCCCACCCCCATCCTTCCCCCCCGTCGTCTTCCAGCTAGACTGACCTCTCTCCTGGATGTATTCGCCCCTGTACTCAGCACTCTCTGCAGCCCAGAAGGCCGTATTTTGCAGTCTGCTGAATCAAGCCCTGAATATTGAAGAAGGCAGTGGGCAATTCAGTATAAGCACATCTGTTTACTTTTTCAGAGGCCTGGTCAAGGGAACTAATATAACAAGCAGCTGTATAATTAGTGGAAATTGCTATCAGTGCTCACAGTTGTTGTATAATCCGTTTCAATCGGAAATCTTATAGCACTTACGGGGGGGGGGTGTCGACTCATTCCGCATCATTGTCTTTAACAATAACAGACCTAAAAGTGGCAATTCTTCAACAAAACAGACTCCAGCGTGAAGCTGCAGAACTGGATACCATCAGATTAGGCCTGAATAAAGATGGGAGTGGTTTTTCCCCAGTACTAATTTCTCCCTGTTACTCACACCATGTTGTCAACTGTCTGTAATGGGCCACTCTCTTACCACTTCAAAAGTTATTTTTCCTCCCTTGGTATTCTGCGGTTAATTGATTTATCTCGTTAGACTGACCTCACCCTTGGTAAAGCGACCCCCATCCTTTCATCTATTTATACCTGCTCCTGTCTTTTTCACTTCATGCATCTGATGAAGTGGGTTTTAGCCCACGAAAGCTTATGCCCAAATAAATTTGTTAGTCTCTAAGGTGCCACAAGGACTCCTTGTTGTTTTTGCTGATACAGACTAACACGGCTACCCCTCTGAAACCTATCATTGTCTTTGTTGCTTGCCAAGTTAAAACTTATGCTAAGTTGGACACAGGTGGGCTGCTAAGTGTGGCGAGAAATAATAGAGACTATTAGTTTTAGCCTGAAATAAATGGGTTGTCCAGCTGTAGTTGCTGTAGAGAGGAAGTTGAATGTTAATTAGATGCCAGCAGTAATTATAGTGATTATGTACTTTTTGAGTAGCTGTTGGGAATAGCTCGATTTACATCCAAAGAGTAATGTGAACGACATGCTAATCGCTTTAAGGGGAAAAGGAAGGTACTCTGTTTTACTAAAGAAATTGTAGTGAAACAAAGCTACAGTGGGCTAAAAAGAGCTGCAAAAGTGGCTGGATGTAATTACTGAGTAGCTGCAAGAATAGCTGCATATTGGAGAAAGTAGGGGAAAATGCTTTGGTGTTGGTGCAATATTTTCTGCTTTACTGCATTCCTTAGTTATCATCCAATGTCTCATGGAAGGGTGTCCATTTCTGCACAGTTTTTCGATATTGTGAGATGGGTTCAGCTTTGATAAGCATTGGAGGATCCATGGAGGATCCATGACCATTGTGTCTTCATGACTTCCAGATCTCACACGCATGGTTAACAAGTGAAAAGCAGCCTTCCAATATCCAGCCCTGTGAACTTTCAGCCCTGGATCTGAAAGAGCCCAGCTTCCGTCTTTCTGGCTCATGCACAACACCATTAAAGATTCTGCACTTGGTACTTGATTAACTGTTCTGTGCATAGCACACAAAGCAGAAAAGGCTCCAGGCTGATCTCGGTTCTATAGTCATGCTGGGAGTAAAACTTTAATTTTAGGGCCTAATTCTGAAATCTTGTACATGACTGACTTTACTCAGGTGACCAGTTGCACTGACTTCAACAGTACTACTTGCCCAAGTAAAGTCATTCACGTATCTAAGGGTATGTCTTCACTACCCGCTGGATCAGCGGGGAGCGATCGATCCAGTGGGGATCAATTTATCGTGTCTAGTCTAGATGTGATAAATCGATCCCCGAGCACTCCCCCGTCAACTCCTGTACTCTACCGCCGCAAGAGGCGCAGGCAGAGTCGACGGGGGAGCAGCAGCAGTTGACTCACCGCAGTGAAGACACCATGGCAAGTCGATCTAAGTACGTCAACTTCAGCTACGTTATTCACGTAACTGAAGTTGCGTAACTTAGATCGACACCCCCCCCCCCCCAGTGTAGACCAAAGCTGAGTGTTTGTAAGATTGTGAATTTTCTCAGGGTCCCTATCTTCATGAAATAATAGGAAACTCTTGAATATTCTACCTCCCAACATGTGCACAAGTCTAACACCAATGAAATGATTTCCATAGAAAATCTACGATGGTTGAACTTGGACAAACCCATTGCTTTGTAGGAAAAAGACCCTCCAGGAAATGTTCTCCCTTAAGAACTTGTACCACCGCTAACTCACAAACATAAAAAATACATCATTCCCCTTCATTCACAGGGGACATACAGGTCTCCTGCATCTGATCCTACTGTTAATAGTACTTGAGAGGCTTATGCTGTTGGTGACCAGGTATATCCTTTCTTTTCTTTTGACCAGGTCACATTGTTCTGTCTTCAGGAGATCGTTGGGTTGCTCATATGTCAGCACTGCACAGGATTCCACACCCTTGCATTTCGTGATAATACAATATATAGGGCAGTGATGTCGTGCATAGAATTGAAATAGACATGTAACTCATTGCTGTGTCCGGGTCCTGCATCCACCTCAGGTCTTTCGTGGCTTTTCAATGCCACACTCCCATCTGCCTGCTTCCTAGAAAGATCGAGCCTTTTGCTGAATGTCCTAGCCATTACCTCACTCCTACTTCCCTTCCTCCTTCAGGCAAGAACCCACTTTCTCTAGGGTGCTCAATGGGAAAGGTTTCCTGCCCAGCTGCAAATACAACATTTCCTAATTTCTTCCATCCAGGAAAGACGACAGTCTCTTAGATCAGTGGTTCTCAAACTAGGGCCACCGCTTGTTCAGGGAAAGCCTCTGGCGGGCTGGGCCGGTTTGTTTACCTGCCGCGTCCGCAGGTTGGCTGCGGTTTGCTGCTCCAGGCCAATGGGGGCTGCGGGAAGCGGTGGCCGGTACGTCCCTCGGCCCACGCCGCTTCCCGCAGCCTCCATTGGCCTGGAGCAGCGAACCGCGGCCAGTGGGAGCCGCGATCGGCCAAACCTGTGGACTCGGCAGGTAAACAAACCGGCCCGGCCCGCCAGGGGCTTTCCCTGCACAAGCGGTGGACCGGCTTTGAGAACCACTGTCTTAGATGGCTTCTTTTATTGCTTCTGAAAGGTTGAATGAGAAGCATGTGGCAAGATAAATGGTTTGCTTTCATATTCATAATCCCTGCTCGAAGCAGATTTAATCTTAACGTGAACTGTTTTCCGTTTAACATGTCAACTGAAACAATATCTTACACTGTTGTAGCCACGTCAGTCACAGGACATTAGAGAGACGAGGTGGGGGAGGTAATATCTTTTATTGGACCCACTTCTGGTGGGGAGACAAGCTTTTTTGTCTCTCTCACTGACAGAAGCTGGTCCAATAAAAGCTATTACCTCCCGCACCTTGTCTCTCTAATTGAAACAATAGGCCTTTACATTTTCACCATTTCATTTGCAAGACTTAATTCTTGGGATAGGTAAAGTCAGACCAACCCAAACATTCAGACAAGCTCAAGCCCTTGCAAAGAAGTTTGAAGGGTTAGGATCAGAGGCGCCGACTTTCTAATTTCCCTGGGGGTGCTCAACCCCCCCCCCCACTCTGCCCCAGGCCCTGCCCCATTCCACCCCTTCCCCCAAGACTCCCCCACCCAGCCTCTTCCCGCCCCGCCCCGCTCCTCTCTTCCCCCCCAGTGCCTTCTGCACGCCACTGAACAGCTGATCACTAGCAGGTGGGAGGCACTGAGGGGGAGGAGCTGATTGGAGGGGCCGCGATTGGGTACTGAGCACCCACTATTTTTTTTCTGTGGGTGCTTCAGCCCCGGAGCACCCACGGAGTTGACGCCTATGGTTAGAGTGACTTTGATTTATTCTGGTGGTTACAGATACTGTGTTTTCCCTTTTCAGGCTCCTCTTTAAGGATCTGCTGCTGAATGCCAGGGAGTTCCTGAAACACATGATGCCACAACAGGAAGAGCACCAAGGGATAGCCGGGGACTTTTATTTCTTACCTAGATAGCAGACAAGCACCCTAGGTACTCCACAGAAGAACATGAAGATGAGTTTCCCATCTGCATGGACATAGTGCAAACCCCAAGGCCTGTGGGAGGTGGGAGGAATCAGGAACTCTCAAGCAGTGCTCACCACTTCCAGCCCCAAGGTGGATGCAGTTCATACCTTAAGGCCAGCGTTTTCCAAAGTGGCCACAGACACGGTTGTGTGTCCAGCTTGAAGGTTAACCTGGGCAAAAACGGAGCATGCAGCATCAGTGACCCCTTTAGAAAAGGCTGGTCCAAATCATCGAGCATTACGTGGGTTTTGTCGGCTAGTTTTTACAGCCCAGCCACTCCCATTCATCCTCTTGTTGCCATCCAGGTGCCCTGGCTGCTCCAGTTTTCCCTTTCCTCCCCAACCATCCTCTCCTCCTCCTTCTCTCCCCACCTGACACTCTGACCTGGGAGAGAATCAAAGGATCCCAACAAATGTCCAAAGAACGTCCCTATGGCTCACAGCTGCTTGTCTCAGTGGCAACCCTCCTTCTTCCTTCCCCCTTGCAGGATAGTGGTGGTGTCAGTGTGCTGAGGCCAGGTGGTATGGCCGGGCATGTTTGGAAAGGTAAGTGTGAGGCTTTGAACTCCTGGTGAGCAGGAACCATGGGCCACCTCCGTTAATGTTCATTTTGTTAGTTACGTGATGAAGCGCTGAAGTTTAAATACCCCCAAACTTACCTTTACAGAAAACCCATACAGGCAGAGAAGCATGCGGTGCTCTTCCTGCAGACTTGCTGGGTGTTTCGGCTCCATCCTGACGCTCAGCAGCCAGTCCTTCCCGAGGAACCTGTAAGTAATGATCTCTGAGGTGCAGGTGTCTGGAAATAGGGAGTGGGGAGGGGGCAAGGATCCTGATCCTAACGCAGCCTGCAAGGGTTAAATGCCCTTTTAAACCATTTTGGGTTTTCTTGGGGTGGAGGTTGAGAACGCCTGTCCTGGTAGGGATCTTTGTCAGTTGTGTAAGGACATATTTAGGCCTGAACCTGTGGGTTAGTTAACCCGCACCGTCAGGGTCTGTGATAAAATCCTGGCTGCCGAAAGCTTTGGGCCAGGCCCATGAGTGACATTCTGTTAGACCAGAGATCGCAGCTTCCTACCCTGCTGTCCTGAGCAGGGGGGAGGCAGGGGGCTATCACGCCCTTCCCCAGAGACAGATGGTGTGAGGGCTCATTGTCTCTAGGCGAGAGAGAGCCCCAGCTAAGACAAGTCTCTGTCGGCTCAATCAGAGGGCTCCTCTTGTTTGGTTCAGCTGGTGGAGCATCTGTCCAGGGGCTGCCCTGTCACAGGTTAGGGCAACTGCATTGGTATTCCTCCTCGGTGGTCCCTCGAGGGCACCCACGCCAGGCTTCTCAGCTGTCACCTCTGTTGGGCTGAGATCTGTCTCTCTCTCCCTCCTCACCGGGGTCTTTCCAGGCTGCACAGTTCCCTGTCCACACTCTGTTATTCCCCAGCAGGCCGAACTGCCTGTACTTTGCTTTCTCGCTGAAGGCTGTGAACAGCTGTGAGTGCCAGCAGCCACAAGCTACCATGCAGCCCTTCTGAAGCAAGCGCGTTTATTCTTAAGGTAAAAGCGTTGCCGAGAAAACACATAAAACAACACACAAGAAACTACACATGTGCTAATAACCTCACCAGAGATCACCCCCAGCTTCACCAGGGCTCTGCTAGGAGGCAGTCCTTCAAATCCCACAGAATGCTTTTGCTGTGGTGACCAGTTCACAACAGCCTTAGCTCAGAACTAGCACGCCCATGAATATCCAATGGGCCAGACAAGAATGGACTTTTGGGACAAACAGTGTCACGTAGTTTGCTTGGGGAATCTTTACGGGGTGGTGAATGCAAATGACCCACCTCTGGTTATGCATTCACCCCCCTAAAGATTCCCCAAGCAAACTACGTGACACTGTTTGTCCCAAAAGTCCATTCTTGTCTGGCCCATTGTTCAGTACAGTCCTTTGATATGCACGGGGCGCTTAGCCAATGGAGGGAAGGCTTTGCTGACTGTACGTGTCCATGGTATTGAGACTAATTTCACCTGTGCCGTCCCAGTTGTAGCCATTGTGAATTGCCTGGGTGTACCTGAGGGCAGCCCTTTGCCTGGGTGTACCTGAGGGCAGCCCTTTGCCTGGGTGTACCTGATGGCAGCCCTTTGCCCGTCCCACTGACATCAGGTGGACATGGAGAGTGGAATTCTTTTAGCAAAGGATAAAATAAGAAGTTGTGGGGACTGGGAAGGGGAAGAAATAGAGCTGGAAACAGCGTGTGTGTAATATGGGAGTGAAGCTAAGAGCGAGTAAGGCTCCAAGCCGGCAAAGGCTTGTGCGTGTGCAAACAAGTGAGTGTTTAACTTTATACACCAGGAGTCATCCTGTTGGCTACACGGAGGCTACTCACAGTGATTACAGTTAAGTGTGTGGCGAACGCTTTGCATGATGGGAGCCTAACCCAGCGTCCTTTAGAATAGCTCAGTCTCACTCATGAATCAGTTGCTCCTTTAATGCTGCCAAGGCATGTACCCGGTTGTGGTGCGGCCGTTGAAGAGCTGGTCACTCAGCATAAGGGGCTTTGGCTTAAACTTTTTAACAAGCTGGGTGAAGTTTTTCTAAGTGTTGCCCCTGCAAATTGAGGCAAGATGCCTCGTTTCTTTGCGGGAATGGGCTCTGTCACTCCTGCCCCACTCAGAGTCAGACAAATCAAAGTGACTTAACCTCTATCCTGGTTCCACGCGTCATTCAAAGCTGTTCATTGGACAGCACAGCACTGCCATCTTCCAGATGAAGGATCTCTGCAGGGCAGTTGCTTCAGTGCACCGGCCACTAGGGGGATCCAAAAGAGCAGCAGCCAGGCTCCAGGCCGGGTGACCGTTGTTCATTCAACCATCCATCACCCACGCAAAGAACAAGGGCTCCGTTTAACGGGGATGGGATGGGGGAGGGGGAAGTTCCTGCCCGTGCTCCCAGTTCCTCTTTTCCTGCCCTGCCAGTGGAAGAGTGCAGATCTCCTTTCTTTGAACCTCCGCTGTGGGTCGGGGGATATGCCTCTCCTCTCCCCACGTTGGAGGTCAGGGATGCGTGGGGCTCATTATTCGTACCTGCCCCATCCGAGAGGCGCTGGCTTGACACAGTGAACTGCTCTCTTCCAGCTCGTCCTGATCTCACGCAAGGGTTGATAAACTGGCCCCCTCAACTGGGACCCTGACTGGATAAATGCCTGGTGGCCCGGGCCAGGTCTGCCCTTTGCCTGTTGTGGCCCCACAGATAAATCAGACAATGATCATGTCCTAGTTCTCCCTCTGTTGCTATGAGCCTGCCAGATTCATGAAGCAATGTGTACACTGGCTATGCCAGTGTCTCTCTCGAGCTCAGGCCTTTGACCTTCCGCCCAGCTCGACGTTCTTTCACGGCAGGTGACGCCGATCTGCCGGAGATTCTGCCTTCTCTTCCTCCTTCATGATTTGTTAGTAATTTCCTTCTGTGCCACCAGAGAGCAACACCAGTACAGGGTTGCTGTCTTTATCGAAGCAGGGTTCAGGCAATTGGAACGCTGACTCAGTCAGATTACCTGATGGCATAGCTGAGAGGCAGAGCAGATAAAAGCAGCATCGTATGGAAAATGTAGATTTGGTTATAAGACCTAGACTCTGACCCTCTGTTTTCTCCTATCACCCCAGCGAATGGAGATGACTCTTATTTTCCAATGAGTAATGACTCCAAAAACTGCCTTCTGTACACGGGGGGCACTCAGGTAGAATGCTGTTGTATCTCTCTGGAGCCACAACCCAGCCCAATCTGTCAGACCTGTTTTGCAGTGAGAGTTTTGGGCATGCAAGTAATGAAGGGTCAGGGTCGGGGTGAAGGATATATAATATTGTCCACAGGGAGGTAAGACTTCCTGGCCTACAGCAGCAAAACCTCCTACTGCTGGAAGAGAGCTGTAGGCCTGAGATTTAGCAGCAGGAGACAGGCTGGCTTAAAAGGTAAGAAGCAGGCGTGACACTAAACAAGGGCCACAACTTTCAAACTGGGACGTGTAAAGAGCTAACGCACCATGAAGGCACCTAATAAGTGGCCTGTTTTCCAGGGATGCTGAGCACACACCGTTCCGGTTGATTTCAGGCCAGTTATTTGGAGTCAGATGCCTAAGCATGGTTTTGTGTGTGAGATACTATTCTAATCGGGGGGGAATAACACCCTCCTTTTTTTTTTTTTTTTTTTTTTTTTTTTTTTTTTTTTTTTTGTAAGCCCTGATTCAGCAAAGCCCGTGCTTAAAATGAAGTCCAGTTGGAGTCATTAGGACTTCAGCACCGTCGTAAGTGCATTGCTGAGCTGGGGTGCTAGTGGTTGTATAAAAGGCGAGACTGAGCCCCAATAGCATGGGGGGAGAGGGGAGAAGAGACACAGCTTCTAGCTAGCAGTTTTTTTTTCTGGCATCATCTGGTGGAATCTGATTGACAGGCTCTGTTATGAAGCCAATACTGTGAGATTTTAGCTGTGAGTAAAATAATGCTGCTCATGTGGGAAGCAGAGTACAAGAGGCAATTATACAGTAGTTTTAATAACAGCTTTCTGCTGGCTACATCGCTGAAAACTTAAAGTACAGTTGACAGTAATTAGATTTTTTACTTTTAAATACCTTCAGAAAAATACAATAGAAATGGATCTGATTAATTCTTATTCCACATGGTTTTCATCCGCCCTCTGCATGTTTGGCCTCCAGGTTGTTTTTTAAAATGCCAAATGTTTAAGACTTAAAGGGACTTAATTATGGGAACGGGCTAGGCAAAATTTTGGAGCAGAACAATAATAATGAGGTGTCAGTGGCACTGTTTTGAACTTCAGAAATACAGTGGATGTTCAGATTGACATGGATAGGTTTTCAAATCTACTTACGCTGATTACCTGCTAGATTTTGATGGGTATGTGCCACAAAAATAATTCCAAGTCCATTAAAATAAGTGGAGAGATTAGCCATGCTCCTAAATGTTATTTTCTGGAACTCCTTAAAAATCCTCCTAAATACACTTTTTTTTGCCAGGAGTTAGCACACAAGTCCCCCCTACAGTCCTGTCATAGAATCACAGAATATCAGGGTTGGAAGGGACCTCAGGACGTCATCTAGTCCAACCCCCTGCTCAAAGCAGGACCAATCCCCAACTAAATCATCCCAGCCAGGGCTTTGACCCTGACCTTAAAAGCCTCTAAGGAAGGAGATTCCACCACCTCCCTAGGTAACCCATTCCAGTGCTTCACCACCCTCCTAGTGAAAACGTTTTTCCTAATATCCAACCTAAACCTCCCCCACTGTAACTTGAGACCATTACTCCTTGTTCTGTCATCTGCTACCACTGAGAACAGTCTAGATCCATCCTCTTTGTAACCCCCTTTCAGGTACACCTCTACCCCGATATAATGCGACCCGATATAACACAAATTCGGATATAACATGGTAAAGCAGCGCTCCGGGGTGTGTGTGTGTGTGTGTGTGCAGGGCTGCGCACTCCGGGGGATCAAAGCAAGTTCGATATAACGCAGTTTCACCTATAATGCGGTAAGATTTTTTGGCTCCCGAGGACAGCGTTATATCGGGGTAGAGGTGTAGTTGAAAGCAGCTATCAAATCCCCCCTCATTCTTCTCTTCTGCAGACTAAACAATCCCAGTTCCCTCAGCCTCTCCTCATAAGTCATGTGCTCCAGCCCCCTAATCATTTTTGTTGCCCTCTGCTGGACTCTTTCCAATTTTTCCACATCCTTCTTATAATGTGGGGCCCAAAACTGGCCACAGTACTCCAGATGAGGCGTCACCAATGTCAAATCGAGGGGGCTGATCACGTCCCTCAATCTGCTGGCGATGCCCCTCCTTATACAGCCCAAAATGCCATTAGCCTTCTTGGCAACAAGGGCACACTGTTGACTCATATCCAGCTTCTCATCCACCGTAACCCCTAGGTCCTTTTCTGCAGAACTGCTGCCTAGCCACTCGGTCCCTAGTCTGTAGCAGTGCATGGGATTCTTCCATCCTAAATGCAGGACTCTGCACTTGTCCTTGTTGAACCTCATCAGATTTCTTTTGGCCCAATCCTCTAATTTGTCTAGGTCCCTCTGTATCCTATCCCTACCCTCCAGCGTATCTACCACTCCTCCCAGTTTAGTGTCATCTGCAAATTTGCTGAGAGTGCAGTCCACGCCATCCTCCAGATCATTAATGAAGATATTGAACAAAACCGGCCCCAGGACCGACCCTTGGGGCACTCCACTTGAAACCGGCTGCCAACTAGACATGGAGCCGTTGATCACTACCCGTTGAGCCCGACGATCTAGCCAGCTTTCTANTGCAGAGCCAGTTATCTCGTTATAGAAGGCATTTAGGTTAGTCAGGCATGACTGTCCTCTGTTCAAGAATTTGTAGGCTGCAAGTTAGCTCCCTTCCTTGCAAATATCCCATGTCAATTAAATTCAGTGCACTAATGGAACTGGATGATTTTTTCCTGTTTAGAGGGGCAGTGAATTTAGTGCTGTTGAAAGATACCCCATTGACGGCTCAGGAGACTGCAGTCTGCACAGAACAGCATGAGCAGATGCAGGCGGCACAGGTGTCGTTGAACTTGCCCATAAACGAGCCTCTGTCTGATCCTGGCGGCGCTCCCTGTAAGCGGAGGTCCAGTCTCCATCTACTTTAACCACGGATGAAGATGTTCTCCACACACCATCCAAGCAGGTATAGGAGAAGTTGGGGAACGCACCTCCCCTCAGCAAGGGAGAGGAATGGGAGCTCTTCCTCTGCTTGTAGGAGACAAGAAAAGTGTCGCGCTCCACACCACTGCCTCGTACCTTAAGCCCAGTCAAGCCTCAATGCCAGGTCACTACTTGACCTCTTCCCTGAGACTGTCCACCAAGATACCAGTGGTGAGGATGGTTTACACTGGTATAAACATCAGCCCAAGAGAAGCTGGACTCATACCAGTCCAGCATTATCATCCCCAGGAATATCTGCGATGGTGCTAGGGCTGCTGCCTTATCTTTATAACCCCACCCAAACAACTGCTGCTTTCTTGCAGAGATTGAATTTTGTGGTGTTTGCATTGAAGAATATGTAGTCTATGTAGGTGTCTCCTCTTCCTTGCATCCGAAGAAGTGGGTATTCACCCACGAAAGCTCATGCTGCAAAACGTCTGTTAGCCTATAAGGTGCCACAGGATTCTTTGCTGCTTTTACAGATCCAGACTAACACGGCTACCCCTCTGATACTCTCCTCTTCCTGTGATTTTTCTGTCCCAAGTGACGCCTGTACTTTGGCTGCTCTCCGTGTTACTTTAGGGTTCTCTCTTAATATTTTGTGTCTCGACATTAAATTCTCTCTTGTACCAGTAGCAGTATTAAAACTATGAATTATTTTAACAGTTGCGTAGTTTGGAACTTAGAGCAGAACTCGATGAGCCAGCAAATGTGTGCCATTTCAACGGCTTATAACGTGAAAGCATTAAGCAGCATAAAGGGAAGGGACCAGAAGAAGGCTTGCTATCAGGATTTAAAGCTCATGATAAGATGGCTGGCTCGAGGCTGGAAGTATTTTCCCCTTCTTTGCTGAATAACACAAAAGAACCAGGTGTGATGAATGATTTTTTGGTACTTGACATTGCAATAGGATGCTTACGGGATCAACTGCCAGGTCTCATTTTGAGTGGTTCCTGACGGGATCTTTGACACATGCAGCCAATATTCTGATCAAGATTCACGCTCCCAGTTTCAATGGTATCCATGAGGGTGACAATGTAGCACAAGTTTATCTATCTATCTATCTATCTATCTATCTATCTATCTATCTATCTATCTACCTATCTACCTATCTATCTATTCTTTTCCATTTCATAAGCTTCAGGTTTCAACTTTAAATCAGTGTTTTAATCCTAAATCTGCAGTCACTCTGGAGTCGCTCTGAATCAGAGGTATGGGGAAGGGTACATGCAGGTATACATTTACACCTACTTTTTTATATTGGTGGGCAAGAATATACCAATTTTTTTGGCCACAGTAAATGGTTTGGATGGTGCAAATGCGAGATTTGCTTTTAACCCCCTTTGCTTCCATTAAATCCAGTTCAACTCAAGTAGGTCCTTTTCGATGCACATCGATTTTAATTCACTTTCCTGCCCCTAGCTCTGGATCAAGGGGCAAATCTCAAAATAAATGTGTCCCCTCCCCCCCCCCGGGTCCTCTTTGTAACCACAATGAACTGCTGCATTCACATACCCTCAGAGCAATTCTTCATTCTACCACCAAGTCCTTTGGGCAGGATTGTTGGTGGCAGACTCTAAGGGGACGTCTAGGCTGGTTTAAAAAAAAAAAAAATCCAACCAAACCAAACCTGTGGCCACGAGTCTCGGCGCTTGAGTCTACAGACTTGAGCTTGCGGAGCTCATGCTACCCTGCTAAAAGTAGCCTTGCTGATGTTCTAGCTCGGGCTCTGAAACCTCCCCACCCCCACTCACTGGGCTTCAGAGCCCGAGCTGGAACATCGACCTGGCTATCTTTAGCACCAGAGCTCAAGCCCTGAGCTGTAGCTCCAGGCTCCTTGGCTCACTGCTGGGGTTTAGTTTGGATTTGGGGTTTTTTTGCAGTATAGAAGTACCCTAAAGGGTTCTGTAAAATTGTCTGTGATCCACTAGGTCAGGGGTCGGCAACCTGCGGCACGTGCGCCAAAGGCGGCACGCAAGCTGATTTTTAGTGGCACTCTGCTGCCAGCCGGAGTCCCGGCCCCGCTCCGCCCGCCGCCTGCCTGGATGAATGGAACCCCAGGCTGGCAGCGCTGCCGGTCTGGGGTTCCATCCGCCGGCCCCTGCCAGCTGGGATCCCAGCTGCTGACCCCGCTCCGCCCGCTGCCAGTCTGGGGCCCCTGTAAATGTAAAATGTATGACTGGCACGCGAAACCTTACCTTAATGAAGACTTGGCACACCACTTCTCAAAGGTTGCCGACCCCCTGCACTAGATTGTCACCAAAAACTTCTCCAAGCACAGTCTATAATGAAAGTATGGCCACTTCTCAGATTGCCCCTGCACTGCTGTTTTGAATCTAGGGCTTGACTCTTCTCTTTCACTGGTGTAAATCAGGAGTAACTCCACTCAAGTCAACTGAATCGGTCCCCCTAATGCTCACGCAACATGCTCATTTACAAATGCTTTACAAGTGGATGCGGGAGGGTGTCTGTGTTTACATCTGGCATGCCAAGAATCTCTACTGCAGACTCCAGCTTACATAATCTGTCGAAATTGGTTTTCTCATTAGCATTGCAAACTTCTGAAACAAGCTAGAGATTGATCAACTCTTTGTGATATTTGCATATAGAAACGAATGGGGGAATGTTCCTTCAGAAAGATCCCATTTCCAACAGAAAGGCAAATGATTTCCAGTTGTATCTCAGACTTAATTAATTTTAACGTCTTTGCAAAATTTAAATAAGAATCGAAATGGAAATATGGAAATGCATCCCACCATGATGAGAATCTACTTTAATATTCTGTAGGCTCACAAGTTATTTGCACCAGCGATTCTCAGTGAACTAATACTTTCGTCCCATTATTTTAGTGGCGGAGGCTGAGACATCAGCCCATTCTCTTAGCAGACTGCAACCTGCTTTAACCCTATGAGGAAAATGGCTCAGTGTTTGTATATATTTCAGGCATGGTATCTCAGACTTTCACACAGTGGATCCAGACAGTCAAGGAGATCGTGTGATATTTTGAAGTAATAGCCGAGCATCTGCCGTGTGCTAGGTAATGCACAGGCCAGGAACGAGGCAAGGGGTGTTATCCCAGTTGCATTGAAATCAGTGACAAAGCTCCCAGTGACTTTAAGAGGAGCATTTTTAGGTTTATGATAACTGGCCCAAGGAACCTACAATCAAAGAATTGGGAGTTTCAGTGAGACTCTGCTTGGATGCTGGGGTCCATGCTAGCAGATTCCCTGAAAGGATTGTGGTCTAAATAAGGAGTTTACAGTCCAAATAAACTTTCTCCCCCAAGAATTTCCCTGTGCTAATACTGATCTGTATCGTGTGAAACAACCTAGAGCAGGGGAACCTCTCAGCCCAGGGAAAACTGACGCTGAGTTGGGATCATGTTACAAGAATGCGTCTGAGCTTTTTCAGGCTTGAAGTTTCAAATGTAATGGAGTTTCATGGGTCCCCTCCCCCCCAGTTTAACTTAAAATTGGGGAAGAGGAAGCCATTGAAAAATGCCTCCTTAACAGTATGTGTGTGTGTGTGTGTTTTCTGGGGCATCTGTTCTGAACATAACGTTATCTGGAGACAGGGCCGTACCTAGGGGGGTACGGGGCCTGGGGCAAATCAGCCTCTATGGGGCCCCCCTTAACATTTTTTATACAGGCAAAATCTGGTTACAGTTAACTTCAAGGGCAGCTCCTGGCCGCAGGTTAAATATTGATAGTGCCCAGCTGTATCGTTATAATGTTATGTTGTCGTTCTTTGTTATAATTATAATGAAGTTCATATAATTAAAAAAACCAACTCACTAATCACGATTAGTGTCGCGCCGCTTACATTCTGAAATCCACCTTCCTGGACTTCCTTGCAGCAAACTCACTTCCCCGGTGCATATGGTCTCGCTACCCTCAGTGGATATTTTAAAAATATAATTACACATTTGCAACACATGAGCCCATGTCTCAGGAACTGGGTGGCTCTTGGAGGGCCTATATGTGCCCTAGTGCTGGGGGACCCCAGGACCCTCCAGCATGGAGGAGGGGCTCTAAGATCTGTTTTCTCTGAGGGTTGGGCGGGGGGGAGAAGGTGGAAAAGCAGATGATGAAGGACCCCAGTCCTGGTGGGTGGTGGAGAGAGCAGAGTTGTGGGACCCCGTTCCTGGTACTGCGGGGAGGGGGACCCCAAGGCTGGAGAGCTGAAAGGCAAGGAGGACCCTGAGGCAGGGGGGTGATAAGGGCTGTCTCTGGCCTGGAGGTGGCATTGGAGGCCCCACCCAATGCTGGGAGAGGGGAGAAAGGGCAGTGGAAGGGGCAGGTGTGGGGCACTGAGGGGACACCGGTGATGGGTGAGGGACAATGGAGACTACTGGCTGGCACTCACCTGGGGTAGGAGCAAGGGGGCCCCCTGTGCTGGTGGAGAGTCCCACCAGAAAAGGGAAAGGTCCAGCCGAGGCGGAAGGGCAGGGTCAGGGTCAACCTGTCATGACACTAGTGATTGGGGGGTGCTAGGACCCTGCAGCGGGAGCCAGCAGAGCAGGAGTGTGCGGGGCACAGGCCCGACCCCTGCTGCTGGCACCAGGCCCCGCCTAGCCCCGTGGGTCACCCTGGGCTCCCCCCGGCATTCTCCCAAAGCACGGGACCCGGGGCAGTTGCCCCGGTCCCTCCCGGCTCTGTCTGGAAAAGTCATGTAAAGAGGAGCATTCTCACACTATTTCCAGCTGCGTTTGTCTTCAACGGGCTATTGAGAAGGAATACAATGCCAACCTCTAACGGGCAGAGGCTGGAAGGCCTTTCCCTAGAAACAGCCCATTCCATAACTGTCCATTATGAGGTTCCTTACGCCTTTCCAAGAAGCAACAGGAGTCGAGCTATAATATGTACCAAAGCATTTTAAAATGCAACCAGATTTCACACTAGCAAGAAAACTGAGTTGTTGATGATCATAGTGGAAAAGAACATGTACACCAGCAAGAGATCTCAGCTGGGAGCTCAATTAACCCAAGAGACTGGGTATCCTCCAAAAGCCTTGAACGACTGTGTATGAGGCGGAGTGGTGGAGAGAGCCTTATAAATAGCAATGGAAGGACGTGGATTATTCCCCATCCAGTTACAGTGGGGATTTTGGATGGTAAGTTCTATGTGTTCCTGGGTCGTCTTTTCACATCGTATTGAATATCCCTGTGTTGCACTTTTGTTACTGTGCTGTTCATATCGCAGGGAAGCGGCTTCATTTTCAGTCCATCTTCAATGCCATACACGATGCCATTTATGTATTGTCCAGTGTGCATTCGTTAGCTGATACAGTGCATTGGCACTATGCCTCCATGCGGTTACGTTCATTCAAAATGGGTCATATATAATTTCTCCTTCCCGCTCTCTTTTCCCCCTTGCCATCTCTGAAACACAGAGAAGTGATAAAGCCCCAAACTCCTATGGGTGGAAGGGAAAGGAAAGAATTGTTCCCCAACACCCACTACTCATGTCCTAAAATGATCACTTGTCTAGTTAAGTAAGAACGCACTTTCTGTGTTTGCATTGTTTAGGTCCTTGTCAGAAACGGTGTTCACTTTGGCCTGGTCCACACTAGGGGGGGATGTCGAAGTAAGATACGCGACTTCAGCTACAGGAATAGCGTCGCTGAAGTCGAAGTATCTTACTTCGAAGTACCGCGACTTACCTCGCGTCCTCGCGGTGCGGGATCGACGGCTGCGGCTCCCCCGTCGACTCCGCTACCTCCGCTCGCCCTGCTGGAGTTCCGGAGTCGAAGGGAGCGCGTTCGGGGATTGATCTATCGCGTCCAGACGAGACGCGATATATCGATCCCCGATATATCGATGGCTTCCCGCCGATCCGGGCGGGTAGTGTGGACGTAGCCTCAGTCTGTAATGCTTTGCTCCAGATTAGAAAGCTGCTCCGTGTGCTGATTGAAGATACAGTGGAATTTGAGGGCTCCCAAGTGTGGCAGTTCATAGGCGTTGAGATCGCTGTTTAATCTGGATGCCTGGGACGCCAATTGCCACCCTCCATTGCATTGGTCAAATACTTCACTTACCTTTAAAATACACCAAGCACTGGAGCTGCATTGTAAAGTCTCTCGCAAGAGAACTCTCTGCACACTCTATTTCCCATAAATAATCATGTAATTGGCCAACCTGGAAGCCAATTATGCTATACCCCCTGGAAGCGTTTCATGGGCCATGCTCTCTGAAAGGGCAACATCACAGAGTGCAGCATCACTCACATTTACATGGAAGTGTGTGGTAGGCAAAATACCTACCTTACAACAAACTTTTGGGGATCCACTGTGGTTGGAGTTTACTTAAGATCAGGCCTGTGAGAGAGCGTGTGGCTGGAGCAGCTTAAATCTAATCATCCAACTAGGGCAACCTCCTTCATTTTTGTCCTCTAGAATGTCCCGATAACGAGAAGGCCTTCTTCTCTTCTCATTCCTAGCAGTGTAAATCTGAACCCACCCTGGGAAGTTAGTGGGGTTATACTGATGTAAAATCAATGGCCAAAGTATGGTAGCGCAGATTCTGCTCTCAGTGTCTTCAGTAGTCGAGTTGCACTGGTGGAACACAACAGAATCTGGCCCAGTCCCTCCCCTGTGCTGGAACTTTCTCCTGTCCAGCTTTTGAAAGCAAATGGGTTTCAATCTAGCTTTGCAGGCTTGTCGTGTCACAGTTGACATTTCTATGTGAAATATAACAATGCATCTCTCGTCCTCAAATAAAAGTGTCTGTTTTCTTGTATTAATTTGCCTTGTTTTTCTGTAAAGTCACAGGCGCGTGTGTCAGCATATGTTTATTGCCGTGTACAGTGAAGACTTCAGACACGAAGTGATAGGCCCATGTGCGAGAGGGGGGAGAAGCATGCAGAAAGGGCCGTTCACTATTGGAGTCGGTGCAGAATGCCACTGTTGTGATCTGCGAGCTCTTTACACCCACTGTGCACTGGTATGACTGATAACTCAAGGTGAACGGTTGAAGAATCACCCCCACAGACTAAGCAATGAACCAAGACCTTTGCCCAAAAAGACAAGATACACGGGCGCTTTAGACTTAGCCTGTCAAAGGTTAACCAGCAAGGGACAAAATAAAATGCTCAGTGTAGGAAAGTTCAGCTGATATGGGCTGGTTTTCTTTTTGCCCCTTGTTTAACTGCGGAGAGGGAACAAATGTGAGGAATTGCTGTTTAGGTCAAAGAATGGGAAGCTCTGGAGGGACAGAGCCCTGTGCTGCAAGGCATGGGGAACTATGGGTACGTCTACATTGCAATAAAAAAACCTGTGCCACCAGGTCTCAGAGCCTGGGTCAATTGACTCAGGCTGCAGGGCTGAAAATAGCAGTATAGCCGTTCGGGCGTGGCTGGAGCCTGGGCTCTCAGACCCACCCTCATTGCAGGGTTTGGGAGCCTGGGCTTCTGCCCAAGCCCAAATGTCTAGGCTGCAATTTTTAGCTCCACAGCCCGAGCTCAAGTCAGCTGACCCAGGCCAGCCGCAGTTCTGTCATAGGTATTTTATTGCAGTGTAGATGTACAGCGTGTTCCTCTTTCCGAGAGAAATCCACAGAAGTGCTATAAAAATCCCATGTGTCCAACCTGTGAGCTGGTCTCTATGTGTTTGTCAGATGTAATTAATATACAATCTTGCCCTCTTTCCCCCTTTATCTGGTTGGCGCAGGGACAGGATTGGTATTTCAGGTTTTGGATAATGAATTGACTAGAACTTTTTCCTACTTTTCTTATACCAAGGAAAAGCCACCAAGAAAAAATAAGTTCTCTCAATCCTGTAACGTACTGGACAACCTCAACACCCATTAAAGCCCAGGAGGAGTGGAGCCACTCAGCACTTTCACAACTGGGCTCCCCTATGAATGTGATGCACACGGGAATCCGTGCAGCTCGACAGAATACAGCTCGGTCTCCATACAGTAAATACCCCAAGATGAGCGTTGCCCCATTAACAGCATCTTGACCCCTACCGAGTGCTCTTTTTAAAATGTCATTGATCTGAATCAGTCTTTAGGCTTAGCACAAACCCAGTAGAGAAGAGAGAAGGCTTCTTTCCNCAACTGGGCTCCCCTATGAATGTGATGCACACGGGAATCCGTGCAGCTCGACAGAATACAGCTCGGTCTCCATACAGTAAATACCCCAAGATGAGCGTTGCCCCATTAACAGCATCTTGACCCCTACCGAGTGCTCTTTTTAAAATGTCATTGATCTGAATCAGTCTTTAGGCTTAGCACAAACCCAGTAGAGAAGAGAGAAGGCTTCTTTCCTATAGCGTGTTCATAAAAAAAAAAAAAAAAGAAGCAATCCTGCATTTACTAGGTTGAGTAATGAGCTACATTTTATAGCACACCATCGTGGTAACTACACCACAACAGAGCATTCTTCTCACCAAGGGGAAAGTATTCGATTTCTTTACTTAGCCTGTGTGGAGTCATTGTCTAATAATATGACCATTTTGCCATCCCTCTGCAAATAAGGTTGAGGCTGCTGCCTGATTGGTATATCATCTCACTTTCTCTCAGCATTGATTTTCTTGCTCTCCTTATTTGCTTCATAAAAAGCGAGACAAGGAGCTGGTGCTCTCTCTGCTGAGAAGCTTTTTGGGAGCCTTTATTTTTAGTATGAGACAACCTTTGCTTCATTTCAGGAGAGGGAAGTTGGATTATAAATCCTTTTGTAAATGTGTATGGTGATATTTGCTCCGGTAAGTTATATAAATGTGTGTGTGTAACTGTGCTGTTTTGGGGGGTGGTTAGATGATTTTGAAATGTCCAGTTATATCAGGTGTGGTTTCTTTTCATTCACATTCTGACCCCCACTGATCTGCATTTCTCTTGAAATTCATGTACATGAAGATATTTCCATTTTATATTTTGATTCTCGTAGTGGGGAAAACTATGTTGGAAAACTTATTCTGCACTTCATTATAATGTGGAGGGAGTGAGGTTGTAATAGGGAAGAGATTGTGATTGATCATTTTACTTTTGACATTTCAAATCAAAGAGTCTTTAAAAAATAGTGCAGCTGTGCTTGAGGTGGTTTTTTTTTTTTTNAAAACATTAAAAACTGTTTAATACTGATTGAACTGAAGCATGTGAATACCAGACTGTACTTTTATGAAGATGTAAGAAAAATATTGTTGATTAGCAAGGAGGTGTTGCTGGTTTTACAAAGGTATTAATGAAAACTGAGGTAATCTTTAAAGGAAATAGCCAGACAGCCGCCTTCTTGCAGAGTGTAAGGTCATTACACAAGTTGGTATACTGTTGCTTTCCCTGCTCCAGCTTGCTTCCTCATTCCTTAGCTTTCTGTCTTATTCATATACCTCTTTGTTCACCTGTAAATAAGAAGACATTGTCTTTTTATTTGTCTATAAAGTGCCATGCACTTGGATGGTGCAGTATAAACAGTGATGATACCCATGTACCTAAGCAAGGCAAAAAAATGTTCACCATTATTGGATTGATGAGGTTGCATGGTAAACTTCTGAATTTGTAGCATTAAATTATTTCATGCATTGGTCCCATGACTCTTTCGTATTAGAATTAGCTAAATATGAGTCATTCTTCATTTGATGCTTAGTGTCTCAAAAGTCTTGAAAAAGTCCTGATTGTTATACAGCTACAGGCTGATTGCTGTCATAAGAACATGTATGAGGAAATACATGCTTGTAATATCAAAATATTAGTTCTGGTATAAGCTCATTACTATCACGATATCAGTCATGGGGGGATTCTAGGAATGGAAATGAAAGCACAGTTCAGTGGGATGTCAGAAAAACATAGGTGAGGTTATGTATTTCTAGTGAAAGTTTGATACTGTGTCTATTAGTCTCAGGTGAGCTCTGTCAGAAAGGAAATTCAATTAGGCAATAAATGCTTTGCAATCTCAAAATCTGTTTTTGAAGCTATTTAAATGTTTTTCAGGATGAATTAGTTACTCATTCCTTATTCCCCTGTATACGCAGAAATCAATATTCATTTCTTAAGGTTGCCACTGTGCCACTTGTACTCAGAGCTGTAGTGTTTGCTTATTGATTGGTGTAACATTGATTTGGAATAAAGCAACTGTAAGGACACATTACTTTACATTTAACAAGAGAAATGATGTAGTGTATAGGACACTGAAAAATACAAGCAAAAGCTGGGCAAACCCAATCAGATTTGATTCCTTTTGAAAATGGTCCAGTATATACCATTGTTAGTAACTTTTGAATATTTAGCCTGTTAGCATTTTATAAATACTGTGTACGTTAATACCTGCTGCCCATTTTCCCATAACTGTACTCTTTCTGTATATGAAGACTCATTTCTTAAGGTTGTAGAAGATGGTGTATATCAAAGTAAATATCCAGTCACTTTTTTCAGAATCATTATGTTTCTTCTGCTAGGGAAGGGTCAGTAGCACAAATCAAGTACAAGCTGCAGAAAGCCAGGTGAACCAAAAAGGCAATATTCAAAGAGGACATTTGGTGGCAATCGGGGGGAAAAGTCTTGGTGATGTGAAACATCAGACATGGTCGGCACTTTGAATACCCTCAGAAGCAAGGATATCGAGAGCTTAGGATCAAATGTCTAATATCTAATCACAGCGGGGGTTCTCAGCTTATCCTTTACTTTGAATATAAGGGCTCATGAAACACACCCGATTGAGAGCCCTGGACTCTGAGGATCTCTGTACATAGAACAGCAGTAGTGGGGGTAGCATTAGAATAAGCCCCGCAAATTCGGTGCAGCCCTGTCCTCCAGGGATATATGTAGGGGTGAAAAGATAATTCCTATTCAGCCACTGGCTTCTCTATCAAGTGAAAGTCATGAGAGTTTATGTACAGAAAAGCTCTCTGGGTTGGTTTTCATGGCTCTCACTGAGCCCTTTGCAGCTGGCTACTAAGCTACCTGGATTTCCAAGGGCTGGGGTTCAAAGAAGTGGTCCAACACACTGTTTTTTAAGTCTGTGAAGCCGTGCTAAGCTAGTGTTTCTATAAGATATCTGGCATATCCTGAATAATGAAGGAGTGGAATCCTATAGAGATATTATTGGCCCGCTTTCGGACGGCTTGCACAGCTCGCTCATGGCTTGGTCAGTCACCACATTCTTTACCATCCCAAATTCATCCTTTAAAACCTGTGCAGCACTCCACACCATCATGTACTCGCTCACACATGCCTCTGGTGATCCGTAGAATTATAGAGAGAGAGATGGCGATATAGACATATATGTATAATGATGGGTGTGCATACATAACCATATGTGTGTGTATCCATTCTTCCAGCACAGTGGCTGATTTTAATGAGATTGTACAGTTTTGCTAACAGCTCAGCCGCTTTGCTCTTCCCTTTCTTCAGCGCTCTTGGATATATAATATCCAGTTCTAGTGACCTGTTGCTCAGCCTTTAATTTATCTGTGTGGCCCAGCACATTTCATTCCTGCCACTGTAATCTCTGACAGTGCTTCATCTTTATCTACTGGCAAACAGTTGGGGGGCTGGGTCTGCTTCCCGCTAATCTATCCCTGCTGTGAATGCTTCTCATTTTTCAAGCTTCTGAGTGGTTTTTAGCAGCTGCCAGGAAAAATATTACTTTCTTTCCCCCAAAATTCCCCTGGGCTGAAGTGCAGATCAGGATTCAGTCCTAGATCAGGGCCAGCTTAACAGCTCAATACTCCATCCAGGATAGAAATGTGAATTTTATGCCATTGGGATTGTAAGAGTCACACTTTCTCTCGCAGATAGGTGAAGAGGTACCATTGCATGGGGGAGGAGGGGAAGTATTTGGGCAATTTGTGGAGGTTTCTAAAGTTTTTCTGTTCCTCTGATCCCTGTCCAGCCGGCTGCGTGGTAACTAAAGGAGCCTGGAGAGATGCAAACAATACCAATAGCAAAACATTCAACTCTAAAATTCCTCAGATAATTGTTGCCTAGAATATGAGGCATACACAGCAGACAGGGCCTTATCCTGGAAACATTTAGGTAGGTGAGTGATGTCACTCTTGTGCATTAGTCCCATTGAAATTGGCAGTACTACTGTATTGAGTAAGTTATTTACGTGCTTAAGTGTTTGGGGGATTGGGCCCCGATCCTGCATGGGTTCCACATGAACGGACCCTGCCCCCACATGGAGTTCTCATTACAGGATCAAGGCCTTGGATTGGGACCTCAGGTTGGGAACTGTCTCTCACTATGTGTTTGTTCAGCACCCAGCACAACAGAGCCCCCGATCTCTGGCTGGGCCCTTTAATTGCTTCCACCACACAAATAAGAAATGTTGTGTGCAATTAAGGTTTCATGGGCCCCTATATGGGAGCAGGAGGTATTAAGTGAGGACCGAGGTAATGAGGACTCATTACGTCGACAGTGCCTACGTACGTCCTAAAACGTTTATCTGGCAACACCCCATCACGTGCATTCTCACCCCAGCCATACACAACACACACACTATAGACAGCCTGGGGAAGACGGTGGCAAGTATCTCCTGCCCCATATGTTGATGTGAGGTGGAGTAGCGTTGGCCCTGCAGGAGCTCCCCTGTGTTGTGTGTATGATAGACACACAAACGGTGTGTATACACATACCTACCTAGACTAGTAGAACTGTTCAGTACTTGCTTATTTTTGTACATTGTTTTCATGTTTTATTTCGATNATAAAACGTTTATCTGGCAACACCCCATCCTTCCTTAGAGGTTTTTAAGGTCAGGCTTGACAAAGCCCTGGCTGGGCTGATTTAGTTGGGTTTGGTCCTGCTTTGAGCAGGGGGTTGGACTAGATGACCTCCTGAGGTCCCTTCCAACCCTGAGATTCTATGATTCTATGAGTACCATTCACACGGAATCGCCTTACCCGGGTTACCAAATACCCCCACCTAGTATTAGAATGGTGAAGGGGGCGGAGTTGGGATTAGGTCCTGCTTTGAGCAGGGGCTTGGACTAGATACCTCCTGAGGTCCCTTCCAACCCTGAGATTCTATGATTGATTCTATGATCACGTGCATTCTCACCCCGGCCATACACAACACACACACTATAGACAGCCTGGGGAAGACGGTGGCAAATATCTCCTGCCCCATATGTTGGTGTGAGGTGGAGTAGCGTTGGCCCTGCTGGAGCTCCCCTGTGTTGTGTGTATGATAGACACACAAACGGTGTGTATACACAATCCTACCTAGACTAGTAGAACTGTTCAGTACTTGCTTATTTTTGTACATTGTTTTCATGTTTTATTTCGATTTTCTTTCTAACACCCGCTTGAGCTTCATGTGCAAAGGTGGACAGTGTGCGGCCCATGGGGTGGCATTCAGTCCTTACGTCCCTCCTGAACTCCTCTTGACGTCAATAAGTGGGAGTGTAGGATCGGGCCCACAGAGACCGCAGGGTGCTACAAAAGTCCTCTCCCTTCCGCGTTCCCCTCTCATCATGTTCAACTTCCTGGTTTTGCAAAAAAGCCATGGGCCAAACTGCACTGTGCAAAAACAAGATGGGGGGTGTGTGTTTGCGGATTGTGCACATACCCTCCTCCACAGTTTGCTTTCTCTGTGGTGTGTTTTGCCGAGCTCTGTCCTTTCTCCCCAGCCTTTTGACAGTGTCAAAGGCCTGAGACATCGTTTAAGGGTTTCTGTTGGAAGCTTGGTATATTTATCCAAGTTAATTTTAAAATGAACACAACTGTCAATAACCTTCCCAAGTACTTTGGCATAAACAAAGCTGATGCGCTGCAATAGACTCACACGCCTTTAACATCTGGGCACCAACAACTCATTAACTGACTGATTTTGTCCGAGGGAATTGGAAGATTAGGGTAAAATGTATTTTAATTAAAAAGGAGATCACACTTGCGTAGAGTCGGTGTGTAGGAAAGATCCTTGTTGGCATCAGCGGGAGTTTTGCCTGAGTGTTGAATGGTACTGTTAGTATATACATTTTGTGCCCAGATCCTGGGGTTCTGGCTTTTATGCACCCAGTACAGCTAGGTGGCTATAACCCTCTCTCTGTGCTTCCTGACTGTGGGACCATCAGGCTAGCTACTCCGCATTAGATAGATAACTCAGCCCTCTGTTGTGGCATTAACAAACCAGAAACTGATGGAGGAAAAACCAAGTATTTGCACATTTCACTTAAAATGGGTCCATTTCATAGCAATATCTTTTAGTATGTACAGTGCCTAGAATAATGGGTCCCTGATCAGGGCCTCTAGATGGTACCATAAGGCAAATAATAAGTGCTAATAAGTGTCTCATTGGCTATCATCATCTCTTCCTGAGAACCACTGTAATTAGCTCTTATCTGTTTCTGAATTTACAGCATGCTCAATTGCAGACAAGCCCATATTGATGTATTATTGGTTTTAAACAAGTTCTTGCTCTTTCCTGTATCCGGTAAGAGTTGAAGCCTATCGGGAAGCAGCAAAGAAAATGCATGACCGTTAGCAATAAGAATAAATAAAAGGAAGTCTGATTATTTGAGAGTGCAAATATTTCAAAACAGAAAGTAAAAATTATAATAGAATTAGGGAGAATTCAAGTAAGGGTGGGAGGTTTGCCATATTTCCCATGCTCACAAGCTACTGTAGCTGCAGGATTTTTCTTCCTCCCCCGACTTTAAATATTAAACCTGAATAAAAATCTGTGGAAAGAGAAAGAGACCAAGAAGATGTGTTAGGAGAAAAGTCATTAGGATGAAGCCGTGGAGGATATAGGGGTGACGTAAGCAGGAAGTATATAATGCCTCAAAAGCAGGGGATAAAAGGAACTTTTCCAATTTTTAAGAACCCCATTATTCTTAGTATCATTCTGCTTAAAAATTAGTCCAGTTTTGAGCTTTACAAGGCAATATTAAGAGTGAAAAGAATGAAAATCTCTTTGGGGACTAGATGAAGGAGGGGCTGAGATATACAGGAGGGAAAAAGTTTTAATTTTGCAACATTTTCTTTGCTTAAAACATATTCTCTGTTGATTCCCAAAGCTTACAAAGAGCTATTTTTATTTTGGAAGCCATCATTTTTTGAATGCTTCGAATAAGCCAAGCTACTTCATTTTTTTATTTATACCAGAAAATGTTTTGAATTTGTGTGCCAAGATTCAGCATGAAGTAAATTCTTATAGCCGTGTTATAAATAGAGGTGACTGAATCCTTCCAAGTTCAATTCTAAACAGGGTCTGGAATTGGCTATGACAATGGGTTTTGGGCAGATTCACAGGCCCTTACATTGGAGCTTCCCATTCGAAGGGACAGTCGTCATCTTAGCGTATGCGCAACGTGCCTCAGGTGGCTCATGACCAGGATTCATCACCAAATTTGGTCCTCAGGTTGGATCATTAGCTTCCCTGGGCCGACAAAGAGTGCACTGTGAACGCTGATCCATGCCCTGCGAAGGGGCTATGATAAAAGTATACAGAATGATGAATGGTTTAAAGGAAGTAGCTCAAGACTCTTTCTCTTCACCCAAGAACAAGGGGACAGTCAATGAAATTGAAAGGTGGCAAAATCAAAACAAAACAGACAAATGTAAATTTGAAATAAGGCACAATTTTTTTAACAGTGAGGGTTACTAACCATCGTAACAAACTACCAAGGGAATTGGTGGATTCTTCGAATCAAGACCAGATGCCTTCCTGGAAGATGTGCTTTAGCCAAAACTCAAGTTATTGGGCTCAATATTGGAGTAAATGAGTGAAATTCAATGGCCTGTGATATACAGGAGGTCAGACAGATGATCTGGTGGTCCCTTCTGACCTTAAGCTCTGTGAAAACTGCTAAAAGGGAAGGGTTTTTTTTCACATATGCACAATTAACCTATGGAAGTCATTGCCAGAAATCAGTGCATTCGGGGCTTTAAAAATAAAAGAATGAGATAAGGCTAAAATAAATTCACCTAATTGAAGGTATTAATAATGATGCACTGAGCTGCTGTCTCAAGCCACAAGCTTCTCCTCCCTGTTGCTCCGTTTTATGGGTATACAAAGCCAGGAGCCAGGGAAGCTTTGCCTTTAAAACCTAGGGAAAACTCCCCAAAATCTGGCACTTCTTTGCTAGCGTTGCTTGGTGCCAGCATGATGGGAGGGCTGGAGTCACATTCCATGAACGTGCTTAACATGTTCTACTGATGATTCTCAGTGTCAGGAGAGGGGAGGAATCATGCAACAGGCATGCGCTAGACATGGGGTCGGCAACCTTTCAGAAGTGGTGTGCCGAGTCTTCATTTATTCACTCTGATTTAAGGTTTCGCGTGCCAGTAATACATGTTAACGTTTTTAGAAGGTCTCTTTCTATAAGTCTGTAACATATAACTAAACTATTGTTGGATGTAAAGTAAATAAGGTTTTTAAAATGTTTAAGAGGCTTCATTTAAAATTAAATTAAAATGCAGAGCCCCCCGGACTGGTGTCCAGGACCCGGGCAGTGTGAGTGCCACTGAAAATCAGCTCGCGTGCCATCTTTGGCCTACGTGTGCCATAGGTTGCCTACCCCTGCGCTAGACACTTCTGCATCATGACTGATGTGCAGCAGATGGAATACAGGGGTTGTCCAAGCATACTCATCCTGTGCCCTCTACCCAGCACAGAAGACTGCTGTCTTGGGGCTAGTCACGATCTCTGTGTTGGAGCAGCAGGACTCTCACCAGCACTTTGCCACCTGCTCTTGGCTTTGGTCCTGTCTGCTGCAGAGACCGGGGGCATTTGATCCCCACTTTGGGCAAACTCTTGAGGAAGGTTTTAAAAGACTTGGTCCCAGATTGTCACTTTGCACGGCTCGGGCTGTTGCTGGCCAGCAGGGAGTTCCCGGGGTGTAGGAGGTTGTTCGGTGCTAAGCACGGTGTGGATACAGAGGAGAATCCAAGCCTTTATAGCGTGTTAAAGTTGTTGTGAGTGGCTTTAGGCTCCTGTGTTGTATTAGCAGGTTTCAGTTCTGTCCTTCCCCGCACCCAACACAGGGCTGTTGTGAATATTGACCCTGCAGCTCAGCTGACCTGAAGGGGCAGGACAAGGGCCATGTTCTAGACTCAGAACGGAGAAGTGCTCCTTATGTCATGGGAATGCTGGTGCAGCATGGACACTGCCAGAGCGCTGTCTGTGGTATACGTGCGTTCACTAACTGATGGAGTTAATAATACCGGGCCACGGGTAGATGCACACGCCAAGCTCTCTGCTGCTCAGTTTCTATGCACGGCCTGTGCCCTGCAAAATTGTTTCTGTTTTGAGTGAGCTGGTTGCGGAGATTTTGCCAAAGGCAAAAAACAAAACAGCACTTCACTCTTTGCCCTTTCCCCCTCTCTCTCCGTCCTTCACCAGCACACACAGCCATTCTTGTCAGTGTGATAATTTCCCCATTCTGTTTTAACCTGTTCACTTCCTTATTTTCAATTGGATGAGAGAGATCAGCTAAACTCAGCCTTTCTGTGACAGAGACTGTCACATGGCTTCCACTGAGCCCCCAGAGCACCTGGGGCCAGGCTCAGCTCTCCAGAGTGAAGGGAAATGGCCATATCTCAGGCAACTTTCTGGACTCTGCCACGTCGCTGCCCATGAGCAGCCAGCCTCAGAACATTTGCAGACAGCACAAAGACGTATGCAGCTTTGCTGAGACGCTCCCAGGCCTGGCGCACCGCTGAGCTGAGGTCTCACTTGGAATCAAGCTGATCTTGAGTGAATGCAAGGTTCATGTTGGATGTTTTGCACCCCTCTAGATTTAACCTCTCTGGCTTAATAATGGGCATGGTGGCGATAATCTTACAGTGAGCGCCATTCAGACCAACCACACGGGGAGATCCATTCATGAGGGTGGTCTGCGCGGTAGGCATGGTTTTGAGTTGTATTTTGGGTTGGAGAGGAACACTTTGTCCTGAGCGGTGTTCTTCTGTAGAGAGCTGAAGGAACGTCAGGGAGTGATGAGACCCTTCTCACAAAGATCTAGGGTGCCGGGAAAGGAGTCAGTGAGTTAGACCCATTGTGTTCACTGTGTGGGTGAGCACTTGGGCCTGCCGTTTGAAATCCTTAACCCTTATTTGAAAATAGAAGTCCTCAAAATAATGGCGGCATCTGCTTATTTCGCTATGTACTTGGGGTTTGCTTCAGGGTGTTTATGCATTTACAATCATATCCTTTTCCCGCACATATAACATCCGTTGACATCAATGGGATATCCATTGATGGCAGCACATTGTCCTTGAGGAGCAATGAACTTGGCTATCAGTTCGAGCAAGAAGAGTATTCTGTTACTCCCTCACTGCCCTTGGACACTTGAAATAACTTCATTGACTCTTCCCAGTCTGGTTTCAGACAGTCAGGGCAGTCTCGTGCATCTCATGTTATTCAGCCTTAGGGTGGAATTCAGCTGATCATAATCATATGCTAGAGAACTGCTCTAATTATAGTGGTGTGGGAGTGCTACTATAGTTAAGGTTGCATCATGACATCTGTTTAAGGTCAACCTTTATAAGTCCTCTAATAAAATCAACATTCTTAGTTGGAGTTCTTTGAAATTTGGTGTGCCTTGGGAGGGCTCAGGGTAGGGTTAGTGACTCAAATTTGGAGTCATTTGACTGAAGGGTTCTGGAGATATAACCATTTTAAAAAAAGTTTCTAGTTGTCTTCCCCTCCCCCATTGAGCTCGAGATCAAACTACTGATGAGCTGTGGGACAAACTGTTCTGAGTCTGAGTTTTACCCAAGGTAGTGCATGGCACTCCCTAAATCTTTGGGGGACCCAAACTGAAAACTACATTTAATAAAAAGTACCTTTTTACACTGTGTATTCGCCAATACAGAAAAATGGCCAGAGGGTTTCCATTCCTGCCATTTTATATGCTTTAAACTAAAGCTTGACTCTTAAGTGCTCTAAAATCTGAACGGTTAATCAGATTGCTTTGATATTTGGAGTATGTCATGGAGGTGTGGGGTAGTGTTTGTGATCCAAAGGTGGGTCATTTCACCCAGGGTTTTCTGAGTTAGAGCCCCCCGCCCCACCAAGTTTACTTTTGCTGCCTGAGACTGTCTACCCTAAAAAGCTGCAACCTGTGCCATTGTAGCACGTCAATGTAGACGCTCACTGCAAGCAATGAGAGGTTCTCCCGTCGCTGTAGTTAATCCCCCTCCCCAAGAGGGGGTAGCTAGGTTGGCAGAAGAATTATTTTGGTAAGCTAGTGCTGTCTCACTGGGAGGAGTTAGATCTGTATTGCTGTGTCTCTCAGGGGTGTGGATTTTTCACATCCCTGAGCAGCATAGCTGGGTTGATCTAATTTTCTAGTGTAGACCAGCCGTTATACTATTAAAAGAGAGGTACTAATGACTGGATGAATCACAGACTTCTTGATTGTTGTCAACTCACCCTCCCATTAACATCTAACGGCTGTTCTTTGCTGGAAACTAGTTGTGCCAGCCTAATCCCTGGTGTAGACAGCACTAGATTGATGGAAGAATTCTTCTGTTGATCTAGCTGCCGCCTCTTGGGAAGGGGGATGAACTTGGGCAACGGGAGAACCCCTCCTGTCCCTGTAGTGAGAGGCTACACTCACGTGCTGTGCTGCTGTAACACCTTAAGTGTAGACGTAGCCTATGGGCAAATTAGTCATAAGTCCCCACCTGACAAGACAAAAGGTGTTTTGAACTGAGTAACTTGAGGTTGCTACAATTCATGAGTTATGGGCGGCAATTTTGGTTTCTTTGGGGGGGGGGAATATAATCAAAGTATTTTTTGGGGGAAAACTAGTCATGTGAATGGTTCCTGGGAAGAGAGGAG
>QXTE01000030.1:9457713-9649560 GCA_003942145.1 Platysternon megacephalum | reverse complement strand
ATATAACTAAACTATTGTTGGATGTAAAGTAAATAAGGTTTTTAAAATGTTTAAGAGGCTTCATTTAAAATTAAATTAAAATGCAGAGCCCCCCGGACTGGTGTCCAGGACCCGGGCAGTGTGAGTGCCACTGAAAATCAGCTCGCGTGCCATCTTTGGCCTACGTGTGCCATAGGTTGCCTACCCCTGCGCTAGACACTTCTGCATCATGACTGATGTGCAGCAGATGGAATACAGGGGTTGTCCAAGCATACTCATCCTGTGCCCTCTACCCAGCACAGAAGACTGCTGTCTTGGGGCTAGTCACGATCTCTGTGTTGGAGCAGCAGGACTCTCACCAGCACTTTGCCACCTGCTCTTGGCTTTGGTCCTGTCTGCTGCAGAGACCGGGGGCATTTGATCCCCACTTTGGGCAAACTCTTGAGGAAGGTTTTAAAAGACTTGGTCCCAGATTGTCACTTTGCACGGCTCGGGCTGTTGCTGGCCAGCAGGGAGTTCCCGGGGTGTAGGAGGTTGTTCGGTGCTAAGCACGGTGTGGATACAGAGGAGAATCCAAGCCTTTATAGCGTGTTAAAGTTGTTGTGAGTGGCTTTAGGCTCCTGTGTTGTATTAGCAGGTTTCAGTTCTGTCCTTCCCCGCACCCAACACAGGGCTGTTGTGAATATTGACCCTGCAGCTCAGCTGACCTGAAGGGGCAGGACAAGGGCCATGTTCTAGACTCAGAACGGAGAAGTGCTCCTTATGTCATGGGAATGCTGGTGCAGCATGGACACTGCCAGAGCGCTGTCTGTGGTATACGTGCGTTCACTAACTGATGGAGTTAATAATACCGGGCCACGGGTAGATGCACACGCCAAGCTCTCTGCTGCTCAGTTTCTATGCACGGCCTGTGCCCTGCAAAATTGTTTCTGTTTTGAGTGAGCTGGTTGCGGAGATTTTGCCAAAGGCAAAAAACAAAACAGCACTTCACTCTTTGCCCTTTCCCCCTCTCTCTCCGTCCTTCACCAGCACACACAGCCATTCTTGTCAGTGTGATAATTTCCCCATTCTGTTTTAACCTGTTCACTTCCTTATTTTCAATTGGATGAGAGAGATCAGCTAAACTCAGCCTTTCTGTGACAGAGACTGTCACATGGCTTCCACTGAGCCCCCAGAGCACCTGGGGCCAGGCTCAGCTCTCCAGAGTGAAGGGAAATGGCCATATCTCAGGCAACTTTCTGGACTCTGCCACGTCGCTGCCCATGAGCAGCCAGCCTCAGAACATTTGCAGACAGCACAAAGACGTATGCAGCTTTGCTGAGACGCTCCCAGGCCTGGCGCACCGCTGAGCTGAGGTCTCACTTGGAATCAAGCTGATCTTGAGTGAATGCAAGGTTCATGTTGGATGTTTTGCACCCCTCTAGATTTAACCTCTCTGGCTTAATAATGGGCATGGTGGCGATAATCTTACAGTGAGCGCCATTCAGACCAACCACACGGGGAGATCCATTCATGAGGGTGGTCTGCGCGGTAGGCATGGTTTTGAGTTGTATTTTGGGTTGGAGAGGAACACTTTGTCCTGAGCGGTGTTCTTCTGTAGAGAGCTGAAGGAACGTCAGGGAGTGATGAGACCCTTCTCACAAAGATCTAGGGTGCCGGGAAAGGAGTCAGTGAGTTAGATCCATTGTGTCCACTTGGGCCTGCCATTTGAAATCCTTAACCCTTATTTGAAAATAGAAGTCCTCAAAATAATGGCGGCATCTGCTTATTTCGCTATGTACTTGGGGTTTGCTTCAGGGTGTTTATGCATTTACAATCATATCCTTTTCCCGCACATATAACATCCGTTGACATCAATGGGATATCCATTGATGGCAGCACATTGTCCTTGAGGAGCAATGAACTTGGCTATCAGTTCGAGCAAGAAGAGTATTCTGTTACTCCCTCACTGCCCTTGGACACTTGAAATAACTTCATTGACTCTTCCCAGTCTGGTTTCAGACAGTCAGGGCAGTCTCGTGCATCTCATGTTATTCAGCCTTAGGGTGGAATTCAGCTGATCATAATCATCTGCTAGAGAACTGCTCTAATTATAGTGGTGTGGGAGTGCTACTATAGTTAAGGTTGCATCATGACATCTGTTTAAGGTCAACCTTTATAAGTCCTCTAATAAAATCAACATTCTTAGTTGGAGTTCTTTGAAATTTGGTGTGCCTTGGGAGGGCTCAGGGTAGGGTTAGTGACTCAAATTTGGAGTCATTTGACTGAAGGGTTCTGGAGATATAACCATTTTAAAAAAAGTTTCTAGTTGTCTTCCCCTCCCCCATTGAGCTCGAGATCAAACTACTGATGAGCTGTGGGACAAACTGTTCTGAGTCTGAGTTTTACCCAAGGTAGTGCATGGCACTCCCTAAATCTTTGGGGGACCCAAACTGAAAACTACATTTAATAAAAAGTACCTTTTTACACTGTGTATTCGCCAATACAGAAAAATGGCCAGAGGGTTTCCATTCCTGCCATTTTATATGCTTTAAACTAAAGCTTGACTCTTAAGTGCTCTAAAATCTGAACGGTTAATCAGATTGCTTTGATATTTGGAGTATGTCATGGAGGTGTGGGGTAGTGTTTGTGATCCAAAGGTGGGTCATTTCACCAGGGTTTTCTGAGTTAGAGCCCCCCGCCCCACCAAGTTTACTTTTGCTGCCTGAGACTGTCTACCCTAAAAAGCTGCAACCTGTGCCATTGTAGCACGTCAATGTAGACGCTCACTGCAAGCAATGAGAAGGGTTCTCCCGTCGCTGTAGTTAATCCACCTCCCCAAGAGGGGGTAGCTAGGTTGACAGAAGAATTATTTTGGTAAGCTAGTGCTGTCTCACTGGGAGGAGTTAGATCTGTATTGCTGTGTCTCTCAGGGGTGTGGATTTTTCACATCCCTGAGCAGCATAGCTGGGTTGATCTAATTTTCTAGTGTAGACCAGCCGTTATACTATTAAAAGAGAGGTACTAATGACTGGATGAATCACAGACTTCTTGATTGTTGTCAACTCACCCTCCCATTAACATCTAACGGCTGTTCTTTGCTGGAAACTAGTTGTGCCAGCCTAATCCCTGGTGTAGACAGCACTAGATTGATGGAAGAATTCTTCTGTTGATCTAGCTGCCGCCTCTTGGGAAGGGGGATGAACTTGGGCAACGGGAGAACCCCTCCTGTCCCTGTAGTGAGAGGCTACACTCACGTGCTGTGCTGCTGTAACACCTTAAGTGTAGACGTAGCCTATGGGCAAATTAGTCATAAGTCCCCACCTGACAAGACAAAAGGTGTTTTGAACTGAGTAACTTGAGGTTGCTACAATTCATGAGTTATGGGCGGCAATTTTGGTTTCTTTGGGGGGGGGGAATATAATCAAAGTATTTTTTGGGGGAAAACTAGTCATGTGAATGGTTCCTGGGAAGAGAGGAGTAATACGGGGTGGGGGAACATAGGGAGAGGGGTGTGGGTTGTATGAGGGGTTCACAAGCCCCAGAGACCTGCTGCTGGAGGCTTCAGGGTCCGGCCAGACCCATCCCAGGAAAGGAGCAGTGAAGCTAAGTCCTTGGAAGTGCCCTAGAGAGACTGCGCAGGAAGCAGCCAATCTGGGGGGTGGGGGAGGCTGCAAGGGGCTAACCGATCAGAGGGTTGCAGGGTAATATAAAAGGAATCATAGAATATCAGGGTTGGAAGGGACCTCAGGAGGTCATCTAGTCCAACCCCCTGCTCAAAGCAGGACCAACCCCAACTAAATCATCCCAGCCAGGGCTTTGTCAAGCCGGTGCCTTAAAAAAGGGAGCTGCAGTGCAGACCAGACTCAGTACCTTGCTGAAGCCAAAGGAGTGCAGTTGGTGCTCCTGGCTGGCCAAAAGGAACTGCAGCACCATGGACAGCTCAGTGCTGGCAAGGCCCAGGGGTGTGATTCATTGCTCCTGGCTGGCTTCTGGGCCTAAACACAGAAGAGCCCTGAGGTAAGGGTGAGGCACTGGTGAAGGCTGGGGCTGCAGGGACGTGTCCCAGGGAACTGAAAGCACTTTAGTTAAAGGGACACGGCAACATGTACTGCTATGGTTAGGGTCGCTGGGCTGGGACCCAGAGTCGTGGGCCGGCCTGGGTACCCCCATAAGCCACTGGGGAAGTGACCTACAATTGGACAGTGATAAACCTACAGAAGGGAATCTGGAATGTTAAGAGGCCCAGCTGGAGCCAGAAGAGACCAGAGTTGGCAAAGAGTGTCTAGGGAGGAACCCCTGGGGGCACGGCCCCTTACCGCATGGCCACTTACCAGGGCTAGGAGCGCTTAAAGACATTGTTGGACTAATACCCCGAAAGGGGTCAGTTTTGAATTCTGTTCCGTACAGACTGTGAGTGACTCGGCGGGAAGGCTGAGTCCCTAGAAACTGCCAGAATGGGTCACAATAAACTGAGAGAAGTGCTGACACACCCGACCAGAAGGGGGCACTCACGAGAGGTGGGTGCCACACCATTACAGACTGCAGTGAGGTGAGGAAGGTAGTTGGGATGGGTGGTAAGGGAGTGATTGGGTGCTCAGATGAGGGAGGTGCAGAGTATCCCACAGCTCTTCCAGGGCACCCCAATTCCCCTGACCCCCTAGAGTCCTTTGGGGGGGGGAATTAGACATGTGAATGCTTCCTGGGAGGGGAGGGATAATTAGGGGGTGGCAAGATGGAAAAACACTCCATGAATGCAGGGTTAAGATTGCTTTGGTGGTATGTCATCCTCTTGTGGAATAAAACTCAAACTTCTGAAAACCAGGAAATGAAAGTTAAGATTGCACAGGCAGCCTTAACTCTGCCCTCTTTCAGCAATGTCCCAGCACACCCTGTTAATACACATCCCTTTACTCAGCCAGCCCTGCAGCTTTCGTAAGACTCATGAAAACATTGCCAGAGTTGGCGACTGGGCTGTCACTAGAGGATGAGTGTCACTTGGCAAATTCAGACTGGAAACACGGTGTAAATGTCTAACCGTGGCAGTCTTAACTGTAGGAACAATTGACCAAAGATCGGGGTGGATTTTCCATCACTGACCATCACTGATCCATCACTGGTTTTAAGTCGAGGCTGGAGGCTTTTCTACAAGTTCTAGGAATTTGGGGACGTTTTCTGGCCTGTGTGATACAGGGGGTCACACTAGATGATCACAACAGTCTCTTCTCACCTTGAAATCTATTAATCTTGGCAGGTATGTCAGGGCTGTTTGGAAGCCTAATTGTTTTAATGATTGTAGAGCATTTTGAGATCTTCAGATGAAAGGGGCTGTACCTACAGTACCATTTTATTAACACAAAGCTATTTACACTGAGGTCATCTTCTGCATTTTAATCTAGTTCTAGATTCCTTGACCCCATATATGTAATTTACATACATTGTCGTAAGCTTCCTTGATAAATGGAAAAAATGTCAAACAATAAATTTCTTGATAAATGGGGAAAAAATGGAAAAAAGCAAACAACACCAAGCCACTAAGCTGTCTGACTCAGTAATGCTAACAGCTAAAAGGAAGATATTAGTGGCTTCTAATATGCACTGCCATGGTGGTCTGACAGGACAATAATGAGGTTAATTCCCTCTCACTCATCCAGAAACATCTTTGCTGAAGTATAATTTAAGGTTGCCAATAAGCATTAGATCATAAATCATGTACTGTGATTGAAGGACAGTGGCCTTTCCTGTAATCATAATATTTTAGTCCATTGGGACTCTAGGAGTGTTTTTCTTTCTTTCACCCATGCGATGTCTTATAGTCATCAGAGATTAGTAGCGTTGCATTTTCGAGTTAATGTAACACTGCCCATCATTTCTGCTCTGTACATTTGCTGGTATAAAATTTTAACAAAACTACAAGGTAATGCTGGGCAAGATGAAAAGAAGCTAATGGAGAGAACAAAGAAAAACAGATAATGAAGTGATTCCAGCACCCATTAGGTTCCATTCCCTGGGGACATTATCTGGCTGGAAATGCTTACCAGACTTTCCAAAAGCACAGTTGTATAACACTAAAGAAACCCACACCGTTGCTGTATTCCCAAAGCTTGGTAGGGCGGCTGTGCCCTCAACCCCCCATTTCTGCCACACAGATCAGATGCCCAAATTGGGAACTACCTGCAGAACTCCCTATCTTCAAGTGCAGATGCCAGTTTGTGCACAAAAGTGTAGGGTTTGGTGAATGGAACTGGCATGCACTCATTCCTGCAGGTGCAACTGCTGCAACCTTGTTTTGGAAACATGGCTCTAGATATGGGGAAAAGCTGATAGGGCATGTAGTGAGTCTAACGCCGCTCTGCACTATTTAGCACTCTCCTTCCTGGATATTAACGAGTGCCTTAGTTAGCCTATTTTTATCCGTTCCCAGTAATGGAGCTTCCAGAACTGTTCTTGGGAGATGTAGTCACATGCTTAAGATAATAACAAGAAAATAGTTTATTCTGTTCTACACTGCCAGATAAGGTTTGTGAGCAATTGATACCATTACTCCTCATCCTTTCTTGTGGCATCCTGAACAGTGCTTTGTGCCTCTCCAGCGTTTCCAACTTTCAGATATTTACTTCACATCCAGCTGCCATGCAAGGGGTTTGGATTTATGCAAGAAAGGACCTGGATATATTTGGTTTTCATTCAGCCCTTAGCATTGTGCTAGCCATCCACAATCATCATCCTTTACCCTTCTATCGGACTTTTCATTCCAAAGCACCCATGGAGTTTCACAAGCTGTGGATTCAATTCTGCCATAATGTGAGATCCCTACGAACACCCCAGAAGGAGAAAACACTACGCACTACAAGTAACTCGGATCACATGCAGCACGGGTCTGTATCTCGTTTTACGTTGCGATCTATAGATAAAAAGCAGTCCTTTTTTAAAAAAAAAAAAAGAGATCTCCATTTGCAGTTCTGGCTCCAGGAGGTTTGTGACTGGCTGTGAGTGGCCTAGGAGACTTTGCATGTGGTGCATGGGAGTCTACTATCTCATGCTAAGGCTAATGTATATGCAGAAGGATGGTGCTACCCATTCAGAGGCCTTTTACCCTTGGCTGCCTACTTGGACAGTTTAAAGTAGCGAATGTGCATGTAAAATACAACAACAGAAGGTCAGAAGTAACTGCAAATGGGCAAATATTGCTACTTGGGGGTTGCACTAAAACACCACCCCCAAAATGGCCACGTTGCAGCAGGTTTGGTGGGATAGAAGGTGCAATATTTCAGACTGAGCCCTAACACAGACTCTAGCAATGTAAATTTATTTTTTTCTTTTGGGTCACTGGTCTAGCACTAGCGCTTGGAAAAGTTTTCAGCTTTCAGAATAATTTTACTGCTCCACCAAAGCATTCCTACTCCTGGTGTGCATCAAGACCTCAGGTATTCAGCAGCTAACTGTGCAAATCGCCAATGTTTAACCCTTGCTTTCATCTTTTTTAAAAGAACAGTACACAAGGATGTGCTTGTAATGATTACATGGGAAGAGCTGTAACTTCTACCGTGCTTCATGTCTTGGGAAAAAAAAGAACTTCATTCTTTGAACACTTCAATTCCAACACATTGTGGAATACCCCAGCATAGTTACCAAATGGAATCACTGTATATATGGTACATCTCTACCCCGGTATAACACGAATTCGGATATAATGCGGTAAAGCAGCGCTCCGGGGGGGCGGGGCTGCGCACTCCGGTGGATCAAAGCAAGTTCGATATAACGCGGTTTCACCTATAACGCGGTAAGATTTTTTGGCTCCCGAGGACAGCGTTATATCGGGGTAGAGGTGTAGTTATCTCATGTACTCATAAATGTATCTACAATGTGTGTCAATAGATTTGGGTTTTTTGGAAGACTGTGTCTTGGTGTCTGGGTAGAAAGCCACTAGTGCAGGAAAGGGAAGGAAATGGAGCACAGAAAATCTTGTAGCTTGTACAAGTCTTCGGGTAACCTGAGCATTTTATGTACGTTATGGAGAGGACTGAAACAGCTTATCGTTTTATACATATTGTGTAATTTAACCAGGTTTGTTTTATGACAACCTTTAATTTCACTAAGACCAAGAAGCTGTTCTTAGGATATGTTCTAAGTATGCCTTTATTGTCTGCATATTAACTCTTCTGTGTGTACTGCCACTTTAGCATTAGCATTCAATTTTATGGCTGGCCCATCAAATACAGAATGATGAAATATATCTCATTAGCTTACATTACATTTTGAACTTAATAGGAAAAGCAGTACAGAGAGTTCTGTCTGGCCATCTGAAGGAACAATATTCTTTACCTCAAAGACTGTGTATCTAATCTTCTAGTGTACAGCTGGGTTTTATTCTATTAAAATATAATGAGACAGGACTAGTATATCATTCTGTGGGGGAGCTAAATGGGTTTTTTTAGAATAATCAATGAAAGATGATTAGGAAAGATGATTTTCTTCAAAGGAAAAGAGAAAATTCTCTCCTTGGGATTAAAGTATAGTAAAGCTAAATTATTGTAACATCTTTCCTCACTTAGACCATCCCCAACTTCAGTCCCATAATCCTTCCATTAAGAACTGAATTAAATATTTTTTTTCATTTTAAAATGTACAGCTCTGAGGGCGGCAGTAAGGGGCAGCACGTAGTTAGCTGAGAGACAGTATTGTAGTTCCATGCACTGGGGGTGCATCAAGATCACAAAATGGCCCCTCGCCTCAGTGGGGATGTAATCTGCACCAGTCCTAATACATCTGTGCTGACTTCGTAGTGCTGGCCTGTTGTTGAGGAGGGAGGGGTTAAGGCTTTACTATGTGGGAGGGAGAGAAATAGCCCTGCAGAAATTACGTTGTCCCCTACACTGCCGCCTGCAATACAGGTAGCCGGCATAGATGACTAAGTGGGCACTTTTCTCTCCTCTCTGGGCATGAAACATGACTCACTGTTTTGATATAAGGGGCTTTTGACAATGGGTTTGCAGCTGTCAAGTTCTCCCAGCCTTGTGGGGTACCTAGAAGGAAGGGCCTCTGCCCTGTTGCACAGCTCCACTGCCCCCTAGAGGTCATGGCTTCTATTAGCTAGGTCCCCCAGCTAGGGAGAGGACCAAGGACATGAGCTACATGTTCACTTGAAGCTAGGGGGTGAGTCCCAGCCCATGTAGACATACTTGTGCTCGGTTGCTAAAAAATAGTATAGCCCCAGTAGTACAGATAGCAACGAGCCGTGGCACGAGCTACGCGCCCCGAGTATGTATCCATGGGATCCAGGCAGGCTTCTACCTGCGATGGCTAGTCTTGGCAAGCTACCATGGCTGCACTCCTATATTTAGTGCACTCGTTCAATGAGAACTAGTGCGAGTATGGCCATGCGAGCAGGGAATCCCACCCCTAGCTCCAAGGGTAGATGTAACCTAGCTAGTACAGCTCCCAGCTGTATTGAATTCAGTGGGCTGGCAGGGTTTTGCTGCCCTGCTTGGATCCTTGTTGCCCACAGAGCTGCTCCCTCACAGGTGGGGAACCTCGGTTGGGCCCCTGGCAGAGAGGGAAGAACGTGCAATGGAGTCGGCTCTTGGAGCACAAAAGGAGTTGAGTTGGGGGAGATGTTCCCCTAGAGTACAGCGAATTCTTTTTACTACAGAGAATTCTTTCCTGGGTATCTGGCTGGTGAGTCTTGCCCACATGCTCAGGGTTTAACTGATCGCCATATTTGGGGTCGGGAAGGAATTTTCCTCCAGGGCAGATTGGCAGAGGCGCTGGAGGTTTTTCGCCTTCCTCTGCAGCATGGGGCACGGGTCACTTGCTGGAGGCTTCTCTGCACCTTGAGGTCTTTAAACCACGATTTGAGGACTTCAATAACTCGGGCATAGGTTAGGGGTTTGTTACAGGAGTGGGTGGGTGAGATTCTGTGGCCTGCGTTGTGCAGGAGGTTGGACTAGATGATCATAATGGTCCCTTCTGACCTTAAAGTCTATGAGAGTAGCGCCCACACCAAACTAACCAGGATAGGAGACAATCCAGCCCAGTATGAACCTGATTTGTAAGTTGCTGAGCATCTCCTTTGAGATTCGGAGCGCACTCACTTCCCATTGACCTGGGACTGGGATCTAATGGGAGCTGAGGACACTCAGGATCTGGCCCCATATCATTATCTTGGAATTATGTACTCGAGTCTCATTTTTGCTAAGGCCACTTTAACACGCCCTGGCAGTGTAGAGGGGCCTCAGCGTGTGTGAACTGTAACTTGTTAGTGTGAGAATCAGAATCTGTTTCAATGTACCCTGATGAAATATGACCTTGCTTATCCCACCCTGGGTTAGTATGTGAGAACGACTTACTGAGAGTCCTGGGTCTACGGGAGACTGTGTTACTCTATAGAAAGCGCATCTGTTCTAAAGCCATTGGCCAAGATTCTCAAAAATGACTGATTTCTCATGCCTTCATTTCTGGATGCTTGGTTTTTTCAGAGGTTGGGTGTCTCCCTTTTGGAAAGTCTTAGCCTTTTATTTTAAACCTAACCTAACACATGTTCTAGAGTGGTTTACTATAGTGGTTTTAATGCAATTCACACAATAGAATGATCATAGAAATATAAGAATTGCCAGATGGGATCAGCTAACTGGACAATCTAGTCCAGTATTCTCTCTCTAACAATGGGCAGCACCAGCATTTTCAGAGGAGGGTCCTTGAAACTCTGAAATGGGTCATTATGAAATAATGAAATAAAACAATTGTTTTAGATTTGTGAAGCCCCTGATATTGAAAATCCCCATTAATTGAAAGTTACTCGGACCAATGCTATCACCAAAACAATTTTTGTCCATAATGTTGCTGTTTGTTTAAAGATGGCATGCTAAATCCAGGCATTTAGTCGACGGTTGCTGTAACTCTTTATTTCCCACTAGGATAAAAATTATCTCAGCAATCTATGTGGATAACAGGGGGAGGAAGAAAATTCTTACCAATCATCCCCTTCCCAGCACTGAATAAATGTGATCATGTTAGCTAGCTCTAATTTATCAACCAGTCAAGTTTATATAATTAGGAATCCCAAAATCAATAATCTGATCATCTGCCCTGCTTGTGGGATAAGTGACTCCAGGAAGCGCACATCTCAGATTGGCATGGGAAAAGTGCCAGCGTTTAAAAAAAGGAACAGGCAGAGATTTAGATCAGAAGGCGCTCCTTAATCTTTCAACAGTGACGTTTTGGGATGTCAGTTCTGCTTTAAATGTTTCACCATATATTTGTTCAGTGCTTTTGAATCTTCACATTACTATCTTCAGTTGAATTGGCTTTATATTTACTTTAAATAAATCATAACTTAATCAAGATACACTGTGTGTTATACTGTGTCCTCTGAAAGCCGTACGGTAGAGCTAAGTGTTTCCAATGCACAAAGGGCAACTTTTTGAGCCATATACTCTTCTGACTTATTGTCATGTAGCCCTATTGGAAGGTGTTAGGCAGTACAACATTTGCCAAACATTTTGCAATCTCTTTATTATAGAGAATTGGGAAAAGGAAATATTTATTTGATCATCATGCCAGAAAGTGTGTTTGTTGTAAAACACTTTAAATAGATAAAAATCGCTAATTAAAAAGTGCAAATATTTAATATGTTGCTATTAAAAATGGCCTGTGCCCCTCTTGCTTTCCAGTTTTAAGAAAAGGGGAATCATGTGTTGGAAGGTGTTTCATTCAAGTTTAGCTCCTTTAGCACAAAGTAAAAGTTTGAAAGGCCAGTCTTGTTATGGTGAAACTGGTGCCAAAGCTGTGCCAGTGTGATCAGAGTGTTGGTTCTCATGACTGTTGTTGTGTTGCTTGTGATCTCTGTTTTTCATTGAATTTCAAACTCTGAAGAAGTAAGTACCTCTCGGCATAGCTTGATGTGGACCTCATCCAGTAGCGGCGCCAGCTTTGCCGGCGCCCTAGGCAGCGGAAGGTCCCGCCCCCGAAATCCCGCCCCCAACAGCGGCGGCGGAAGGTCCCGCCCCCAAATTTCTACGGGCGGCCGCAGCGCCGGCGCCCCCAAAATAGCCGCGCCCTAGGCGACCGCCTAGGTCGCCTAATGGGTTGCGCCGGCCCTGACCTCATCCAGTTCAGATTAGAGTTCTCAGACAGTGGTCTACGAACCCCTGATGTTAGCGGAGCTCCTCATAGTAGGAATCCACAGCCTGAAACATTTTGAGAGGCAAGCTCTGATCGACTGAAGCGTTGGGAAAGAAGGGTGGCCTAGGAACATGCTGTCTAGTGAAGAAGGCACTGAATGAAGATGCCAGGGAGCCATTCCTCTAGTCTAGATGAAGCTAAACAACCTTAAGGTCAAATATGAGAGTTTTAGCTTTCCTGGGATAGCAGGAAGGCAAGATTAACAGAAAAAGCTGGAATCTTACCTTTCCACTTGGGAGGAATTTGGGTGTATACAGAGGCCTGCTTGCCTCTTCACATTTAATGTGGGCAGGGCTCCATCACCAGACATTTTATCTCACAGAACTGATAAGACCAGTCAAAGTTAGAGCTATCACACGGACTCCTGCATAAAATAAACCTATGTGTGCAAAAAGCCAGTGGTTTATATAAATGTTTCATCAATTTTTAAATGGCAGTTAGCTTCATAATAGGATGTTTTAGCTGCCACATGCTCTACATAAGCCTTTTAACTTGAGACACATCAGACATTTTTACATCTTGTAATGGTTCAACGGAAAAAAAGCCCATATAATTCAGCAGAAGCAGGGTAATATATTCCCCCCTCCTCTGTTTTTTTAAACATGGGATGGCAGGATGAGCGAAGGTTGTGGGGGGTCACGGGATAGGGAAATGCTAACTTTCTTACATACCGATAGGACATCAGACCTACATTTTCAATATCTGCCCTCTCTTGCTGTGAATCAAATATTTGAATTTCTGAACTTTCAGAAAGTTTAACTGATTTGCAACTACAAATGTTTGTGTCCCCGAATCAGACTGATCGCCATCTGATATCTGTCACTGCACTGGCAAATAATATTTCTGAGTATTATGTAAACCTGAGTGTAGTGGATTGCAGGAGCAAAATTAGAGGCTGGATTGTCCTCCTGTTGAAGATATGGTCTGATCTCAGAATAGAAGAAAACTCTAAGTGCTTCCAATTGATCCAAGTAAATCAGCTATCAAACCCTGCCATCTCCTGTGCTTGGCCTAATACAACTGTGAGAAGTCAATGGTCTGTTGTGTGGCTTTTTCCCCACAGCAATTAGTAACAAATGGATCTTTAAAAGATGGAGTAAAATGAGTTCTGGAAGTGTATTGTGCATTACAGACTATTCACTAAGTACCAGATATTTATTCGTTTTACATAGTGTCATAACACTTTCCAGGGATAACATAAGATAGTCACTACCTGGAGATTTTTACAATGGAGTTTACACAGGTGAATCCCTCAGATTGTGGAGGGAGTGAGGGGGTGACAAAACAAAGGAAAGGGGAGGCTCATAAAAGAGCATGTTCTAAACCACCACCTCGCTGAGCATCAGAGATGTGCTGCCTTTTGAAAGAGGCAAGAAGCATGGTCTTTTGGTTAAGACACTGAACTGGGATTCGGCGGCTCCAGGTTCAGTTATAGCTCTGCCACAGACTCCCTGCATGACCTTGGGCAAATCACTCAATCTTTCTGTGCCTCGGTTCTCCATCTGTGAAATGGGGATAATATGTGCAGTGCCTTGCACAGTAAGGCCCTGATTTCATTTAGGATTCATGAATGCGACTGTAATACAAATAATTTCTCCTTGGAATAAGTGGGCTAGTGGTGCATGGCGTGGCATGTTATCCTTACAGACACTGAGGAGTGTGGGAAATATCACGCATCGAGGCCATGCTCTCTGTGGCACACAATAACTGAGTTTCCTAAGGGCTTTAGTCTAATTCTGGTTGCTGAGCTTGGTGCTTGGGTGTTTGGTGGCCTGTGAGATAGCGGAGGTCAAACTTGGTGATCTGGTGGCCCCTTCTGGCCTTAAACTCTAGGACACACTCGATGTACATGGTCTCCCATTTGGTCAACTGTGCTCTGGCGCCCTTCCCAGCAGTGGCAGCATGGCTGAACGAGGCCAGGCCCCCTCTCAGTCTGATGCCCAGGCCCCCTCAAGGGAAGCTACTGCTCGCTTGTGTTGTCCTGAGAAGGGAACATTTTTGACACAGAGCAGCTGTTCACCTGACTCCTCCTCCCTCCTGCTGCTCATGGCTTCGTCAGCCACAAGGAGCTAAAGCTGTCACATAAGAGAATGTGACTCTCCCTAATATGGCCAAAAGAAAACAATGCTTACAAGTTTGCCATGAAACCCAGGGGGAAATGGTCAGTGACCTTGGTAAAGTGTTCCAATGGTTAATTACTCCCCCTGTTAAAAATTTACACCTTATTTCCAGTCTGAATATGTCTAGCTTGAACTTCCAGCCATTGGATTGTGTTAGACCTTTTGTCTGTTAGACTGAAGAGCCCATTATTAAATATTTGCTCCCCCTGTAGATACTTATAGGCTGTCATCAAGTCACCCCTGGATTAAAAGGGGCTCCTTGAGTTTAAATGGCATAGGTGTATACTATCTTATAAAGCTTTAGCAAAACAGAAGTACCTTCAATGTGTACATTTCTTTGAACACCCTGTCCCAAATACAGAACAGCCCAGCTGCCAGGGAAATGGAGGAGATGCTACTGTGTATTTATAGAAGGGCTATCTCTTCCTGCACGCCTTTAGCTCCCTCTTTATTTATTATGGTCTATTCATCTTTGTGGCCCCCTGCATATCTGCAAAATAGTTGCATTTGCAACTCCATTAATTAGGCCAGAAAGCTGCTCAGCTCCGGTATTTCCCATTCTCCTTAAATATATTGTTTTCTGACTTTGCCTTTACAAATGAAAACAGAATGATTAATACCAATTTTCATTGCGATTCTGTATGGAATTCAATTAGTTCCAAGTGCAGAATAACTCCTATTTACAAAGGAAATGTTTGAGCCTCATTTACTATCAAGGCCTATTATTCGAGTTACGGTAGCAACAGTTATAGTTTCGGGATAAATATTTGACAAGCTAATACACAGCAAATCTCAGCTTTTACCTGCTTAGGTTTTTAGCCAGCCTGACATTTAAAAAATGATTGAATAAATGTTGTATTACTCCTTTCTATTACTGTTGTTCATTATTCAGAACACAGTGGCAGCTGGAGGCCAGTATCAGGGCTCCATTAGACTAGGTGTTTTACAGGCCTTTAACAAAAAAGACTGTTCTGCCCCAAAACATTTATAATATTGCATCAAGCGATAAGAGGGGGGTAAGAGAACTGCAGGGGGGATGGCAAGGTAATGGCGGCATATGCTAATGTTGTACAGTAAACAGTAGTTGTTCATCACTAGCCTATCTGCAATCAGCTGGCGGGGTTCTGTAGGCATCATAACAGAGGTAAATTTCTAAAGACTCTACCCAAAAGGAAGTGAATTAATAATAAGGTTTTAAAATTATCTTCTTATCCACAGCATTTATATGGTCCCATTAGCTTAGTGTCTGAACGTCCCATAATGTATTTATCTTCACAGCAACCCTGTAAGGCAGGGAAATGCCATTATCCCCCTTTTACAGATGGGGAGCTAAGACAGAGGAGCCAAGGGCCAGATTTTTAAATTCCGGCGCCTGAAGATGTAGGTAGACGTTTAGTGGGATTTTCAAAAGTGCCTAGGCATCTAACTCCCACTGATTTCAAGCTTTCTGAGTAGGGCCTGTCTGTCATTTGTGTCTTGTACCGGCAGGGCCAAGGACACTGCTGGCACGTAACAAGTATTTAATAATGCGTGGGGAAAGGGAAGAACATAGTGTATGCTAGCATTGGGATACCTGCGAATGAGTGTTACGGGTTCCCCTCTGTGCACGAAGATAGGAGCCTGCTACAAGCCCAGCTCGGGAGCCCTGGCTCTTTAGCTCAAACTATAGCAACTCATGGTTTTAGTTCTGGAGGCCCCTTGTTCAGTCCCTGTTGTGGTGGCCAAGATGGTGGCCATCACACTGGCATGAAGAGAATGTCTCATCCCCCTTCACTATTGGGACTCCATTCTAACAGCGGTCATTGCAAATTTACTGGAAGGCCACCTGCTATAGCTGGGGATTTTTATGTTTTGATTTGGCTTTAAACTCTTTCTCTGGATTTTAATGATCATTGCCCCTTATAGATTTTCCTTTCAGCTCCCACCCATCGCTGACTGAAATCCCACTAGGATTTAAGTAGAAGTGTGTTGTATAGACGCTGCCATGTGGGGAGTCATGCCTTATTTATTATTTCTATTGGGATAGCGCCTAAAGACTACAAGCAGGGCTCCGTTGTACTGTGCAAATGAACAATACAAAGTCTCCGCCCCAGAGAGCTCTCACTTTAAGAGTGGTAAGCCTTCACACTAGGTTTGTTGGGAGACTAGACCCATTATGCTGGGCCCAGGGCAAACTCATAACACGGGCCCCCATCCCACACAGATAGAACATAAGAACAGCCCTGCTGGGTCAGACCAAAGGTCCATCTAGCCCAGTGTCCTGTCTTCGGACAGCAGCCAATGGCATGTGCCCCAGAGGGAATGAACAGATCAGGGCAATTATCGAGTGATCCATCCCCTGTTGCCCATTCCCAGCTTCTGGCAGTCAGAGGCTAGGGTCACCCAGAGCATAGGGTTGTGTCCCTCACCATCTTGGCGAATAGCCATTGATGGACCTGTCCTCCATGAAAACATACTCCGATTATATAAATAACATTGACTCAAACTCAAATGGCCACAATTTGGCCAGAATTTTTTTTCTCATGGGATGGGCTTGTGGCCCTCTGGCTAGCTGCCTCCTTTGGACCGGGCCCTCATAATGTGCCCATTCCTCCCCCGCTTCTACTTGGAGCCTGCGGCTGGACAGTCTTGTCCCTCTCCCTCCTGTAGGCCTGGTTCTACATGAGTTGGGCTGACTCCATGGATGGGGGGGCTCACATGTCACACACATCACTTCAGGGGAACGTGACGGGTCAGGTTCCTGTCAATCATTTGGAGAGACTGAAGTGGCTGCGTCGTTCCTACCAGGAATCTCCAAAATGGAACTGGAGTCTACTCCTGTCTCCATGGTGACGAGGGCGGGGAACGAGCGGAAGTTTGCAGGCCCCTCCCCCAGCCACGCCTAGGCGCCATTGCTCATTTTGTTTTTATTAGATTGAGGCCCCAGTACCCACCCTCCTCTTCCCTCCCGCAGGAGTGACACAGCTGCCCTAGAACGGCGTAGCATGGCTTCCGTGGAGAAAGGAGGGTGGGGAGCAAGATCCATAGAGGGCTGCTGGGGGAATGGGTCAGGATCCCCATCTGCCATCCCACCCCTAAGTCTCCTACAGGCCAGTGTTAGTCAGTCCATCCATCTGTCCAGTGTAGGTCTGACATATCTGACTGCAAGGAGTTACCTGGCTCTTACTGCCACATCACAAAGACCTAGGATTGGGCCCTACATATCTTCCCCGCCATTAAGCACAAAGTATTACTTATGTGGGAAAAGGCCAGAATATCCACCTGTCTAGCAGCCAGTCTCTCCCATTGTCACTGACCTTGTACTTCCGCTTTGTTCCTCTCCACTTGCTGTTCCTCTCGTGCTGAGTGCTTCCTTCCCATATAATCTCAAGTGCCCGTACAAACGCTGTGGCCTGGCTTTGTTCTGGGTCACCCCCAGCAAATCATCTTGCGCCAGCAAAAAGCTTTTTCCATTCCAAATGCTCAGGAACAGGCCAGGTAACCTGGCAACAGCTGGCAAAAATATACATGTATATTAAGGAAACCTGAAGACAGAGGAGTATAATGCATCTCCCAGTTTGGCTGTGATTGTGCCATGAAGTGGAGTGGTTGGTGGGGTGAAGGTATACATCTGTTAGTGACAGCACTTATTAGGGTCTTGTGCCTTGGATGGGGTTACAGTACGCTCTAGTTTTCTGTTTCCTGTCTCTCCATCTTTAATGCAGCAGTCGTTCTTTCATTCTGCCTCAAATTTACTTTTCCTGTTGCTGCTCACATCTGTCCCTTCAGTGCTTCAGGACAGGCTCTGCTTTACTTGACATGTGTGTGCTATGCTTGTATTCCTCCTACGTCACTGACCCATCGTTTATTTCATTGTTAATATGAACGTGACATAATCTAGACAGCCAAATTCCACTCTCATTGACACTAGTGTAGATCTGGATCATTAAAATGAGTAGAATTACTCGAGATTTATACTGGTGCGAGTCAGAGCAAAATTTGGCCCAGTGTGTGATTTAAAAAAAAAAAAATTATAGAAGTTACAAAAATAGAATCAAGTGCCTGACCCATGTCCATGTCAAGTTTTGTTTTTGCAAAACATATTAAATGGACAATTGCAAAACCAATGCCAGCTTTGTCCTCCTGTGTTTAAAACAGAGATGGAACAAAAAAGAAAAACAATAGCACTACCACCTCCGCCATACAAGTATGCACGTGTCTTTGGGAATTAAGATGAAGTTGAACCTGGATTTGAACCACCTTAATTTTTGCCCATGCCTAGTTGGACGGTTGAATTTATTCTGTAACTTGCTTTGCTTTCCTTTGACTTTAGTATTGATTTATTGCATCTGCTCATCTGTCTAAGATTACAGTAATGATTCCAAAAACTAGTAAATAGTGTTAGTCTTTTATTCAAAGTCATATGTGGCCTCATTAAAATCTAATGAAGGATAATGTGATAACATATTTTGCATGTTGTGTCAATATATCTACATGAACCATGTGTCTGCCTTTGTGTCACTCCTTCGAAATCCCTATACTGGCTCCTTATAACATTTTGCAGTGATTTTACTTACATTTAAAGATTTCAAATGGTCCATTGTACTTGGTCAATCTTCATTCTTTCTCCATATGTTCCTAGTCTAAACTAAGGTCTAAATTGCCTGGTTGTAATTTTTGGCACTGAGAGCAAGAGAAGCTTATAATTATGCCTCCTAATTATGGAATTCACTTCCTATTACTATTCAGAATAACCAGTCTGTTTGTATTAAAACCCAGCTCGACGTAGTAACTGTTCTTGACCACTCTGCATTATTGATAATCTGAGGGAGTTACTTGGGCAGCGACCTCTGGCTCAGTCAAGAAAACCGCTGTATAGATACATTTGTTCTTGTCACTGATGTAAAATTAAAATGTCATTTGTTTTTGACAGCTTTTTGCAATCTTTGCATTTGCAACATGCGGTGGTTATTCTGGAGGCCTGCGGCTCAGCGTGGACTGTGCAAACAAGTCAGAAAGCGACCTCAGCATTGACATAGCCTTTGCCTATCCTTTCAGGTAATCCATTTTGGTTCTTGACCATTCATATTCAGGGATGCAGCTCACCTGGGGCTTGATCTGAATCCCACTGTCAACAGTGGGAAGACTCTCATTGAGACTTTCAAGTTGCAGTGGGGGAGGTCGAGGTTGGATGTTAGGAAACACTATGTCACTAGGAGGGTGGTGAAGCACTGGAATGGGCTACCTAGGGAGGTGATGGAATCTCCTTCCTTAGAGGTTTTTAAAGTCAGGCTTGACAAAGCCCTGGCTGGGATGATTTAGTTGGGGATTGGTCCTGCTTTGAGCAGGGGGTTGGACTAGATGACATCCTGAGGTCCCTTCCAACCCTGATAGTCTATGATTCTATGATTACAGTGGGCTTTGGATCGGGCCCCTCTTTCAGAAAGTTTTGGACAATAAGGGTAGCATTTTCAGAAGCACTTAAGTGACTTAGGCTAGGTCTACACTGGGGGGAGGGGGGGAAGGTTGACCTAAGATACGCGAATAGCGTAGCTGAAGTCGGCGTATCTTAGGTCGATTTACCCGGCCACGAGGATGGCAGCGAGTCGACCGCTGCCGCTCCCCCGTCGACTCCGCTTCCGCCTCTCGCCACGGTGGAGTTCCGGAGTCGATGGCAGAGCGATCGGGGATCGATTTATCCTGTCTAGTGTAGACGCGATAAATCGATTCCCAATAGATCTATCACTACCCGCCGATCTGATCCGGCGGGTAGTGTAGACGTACCCATAGAAGCCTAAGTCCCATTTTCAAAAGTGACTTAAGAGCCTAAGACTCACTGAAACGTCATTGGGGGCTTAGGCTCCTAAGGGCCAGTTTTTCAAAGGTATTTAGGTGCCTAAATGCAATTTTCAAAAGCACTTGAACCGGTTATTCTAAATGAAGGTAGGTGCTTGGGTACTTCTGAAAACCCCATTAGGCATCTAATGCATCTTTAGGCATCTAAAATCTGGCCCTAAATCCCTTTTGAAAATGTGATTTAGGCTCCCTAATCACTTAGATATTTTTAAAAATCTTGCCCTAAATATAAGAGGAAGAAGGTGGGTGAGAGAATCTTTTTATTGGACCAGAGGAGACAGAGACCAGCTTTTGAGCTACACTGAGCTGAAGAAGAGCTTTGTGTAGCTTGAAAGCTTGTCTCTGCCTTTGCCACCAACAGAAATTGGTCCAATACAATATCTCACCCACATTCTTTCTCTTATACCCTGGGGCCAACACAGCTATAATAACACTGCAAACTCTAAGCAGAAGAAAGACATAGTGGGGCAAAAAAAGTTTAAAATTGAAAAAATGCGCTTGCTGCTAAGGATTCTAATTCTATACAACTTTGAGTGAAAATGACACCCCCAACATCACTTTTAAAATATGAATGAGGTCCACTCTAGGAACCTGTACTGCATTTCTGGACAACTATACTCTTCAAGAAATCTTGAGATGACAAAAGAACAATGAAGAATGTGTAGCCCAGTCTCAAATTAAGTACACCGTGACCCTATCTGAAATGGTTATATTGCTTCTAGAAATCATATGCTGTTTTGCTTATGATTTCATTATGCATAGACCAGAAAGAATGTGTTCACCTTTACAGCACTAACTGAAATATAACATCTGCTGGTGATTTCTTGAATTGCTGTTAATTTATGGTATATTTATATTACTCCAAAGAATCATATTTCCTTTATACAAATGGGTTTTTTTTATTTTACTATTCTGCACAGCCTTTAACGTCTCTTTAGTATGCATGAGATGGGCTTTGCAAATTGAGTTATGTGAATTTATAATGTGATTCGCTTTCAAATAGGTCATTTCACCAGCATTGATTATAGAAGTATCTGTAGTAAAGAGCTTTTAATTTAAATTATTATAAAACATTATTTTATTTTAAAAGTTGTTAACACTAAATGGTAATTAAGTATCGACTGGCACTATACGAGGAATGTAGAGTATTGTTTGGGAAGAAAACAACCAGGTATACTGTATTATTGTTCATTAGGAAATGACAACTAATTTGCAAATAACTACTGAGTAATTGTACGTTTCTAACAAATATGAAGGACAACTTGTCAATAGGATGCCGCTGTAGCAAGGAAATCTAACAGAATTACTTAAATTATAGGACTTACAAGTGTATAGTTCCACATCAGAAGGGAGATGTTATTTATCAAAGGAGAATCTTGGGACAGATACTGAAGATACTCAGTGTTTTTGCAAATAAGACACTTATGTGCAAAGATCAAGTATTTGCATGCATAAATTAGGTACTCAGAAACGTACGCACACAGTCTCATCTACTAACTTTGAAAATCTGCCCCTGTGCTTCCACTGGAAGTCAGTTATGTTTCACTTAACTAGTCTTTCCTATTATGCCTGTTATTCACAAGTGTTTCCTTTCTCCTTTCTCTTTAATGCTCATGTCAAGCGATGAGATAAGGTGCCTTTGTACAGGCTGGCTAATGCAACTCTTGAAGCAATGGCAAGCAATCTGCTTTCTGAGCTCTCACTTATTTTCAAGGCTCTTTCTTCCATTCTCTGGCAAATCTGATTCTGCAGTTTGATCTACACAGGCAGAACTCTGACCACTAACTTCTGTGGGACTCAGTAGGGGTCCACCCATTCAGATCTTATTTCGGGATCCCTAACCTGCACCCCAAAGAACGTGGGCTTTGTGCAAGCAGAGTGAATTTCCCACTGTTTGTAAGTCTATATTCACACAGCAGTTTTTATCACGTTGCCTTCTGATTTCTGATCATTGGCTGAAAACTGAAGGTGGTGTGGGTGAAAATCAGAAATCAGAGAAGCCGCACAGATTCTGGCTATGCTTGTAGCTGTCATGGCTGTCAACTGTAGCACTGGAGCATTTGAATAGGGGAGAGCTGTCTTTTTACAAATCTGCCCTGCAACTTAACTCGAAGCGATAGAAACATGCAGAGGGTTCAGCAGATGCTTTTCTTCCTATTGCTATGGGCACTGCAGGATTTCTCACTCTTTTTCTCAGAAGTTACAGCAACCAGGCTTAGACTGTTGAGTTTTTAATGGTAAATGTGAACAGCTTTAAACAAACAAAAATTGAGACTCCTTGCCCAAGAAAGGCAAGCAGGATTTGGCTTTGCAAGCGTCTGCTGGCCAGCTTCTCATTGGAAAAGAGGAGATTTCAAAGTAAGCAGCATAACAAGTTTTGTAAATGTATTAAAGTGGTTTGGAAATTTTATCCTCTTATCAACTTCAAAAGTGCCCAATTGATTTAGGGGCCTGTCTGATTTTCAGAAGTGATTTAGGCACTGAGGGTGCTGCGCTCAGCGTGATAACACCTAGCTGATTTAGGAGCCTAAATCTCATTTTCTTCAGGGATTTAGGCACATAGGAGCCAAAATCCCATTGTCAGTTTATGGGATTTAGAATAAGTGCCTAAATCACTTTTGAAAATGAGACTGTCTCCTAAATCAGCTGGCGTTGCAGTGTTTAGTGCAGCAAGGGCTAAATACCCTTAAAAATCTGTGCCTTTGCTGCCCAAATATGCAGATAGACGCCTAGTGGGATATTCAAAACCACCTATGAGGTGCCTAGTTACATCCTTAGAGGCCAAAATACCTTTTTAAAGTCTGGCCCTTAGGCCCTTTGGATGAGATTTTGGCTCACACTAGAGCAGGTTCAGAAGATTTTCAGAGAAGCAAAAGAGAGTTAGGTACCCAAACGCACGGGAAGTTATGCATCTAACTCCCCTTTCTGCCTCTGAACCACTCCCCTCCAGTGAGTAGGAAGTTTAGGAGTAAGTATGGAACCCAGGCAGAACTACTGCAAACCCAGGGCTTGTCGTCTGGGGATTAGCTCCATTCAGGTCTGACGCTCCCCTTCTGATGGTTGGTCACGCCACGTTCCTGCTGGCTCTCCAGGACTCGCAGTGCTTCCTCTTCATGACTCAACCCTCCAACTAGGGCACTGTAGTCCTCCCCTTCCATGGTTTCAAAGTCCTCCTGGCTCAGCTGTCCGCATGCCAATCCAGACAGTCTTCCGCTCCTGTGCCACTTTCCCAGCAGCTGGTAGGGGAACCCGGGCCAACCCGCTACTCCGGGTGCCAGCCCAGGGGTCCGATGTCCAGCAACTACAGTCTGCTTGTTCCCAGACCCTGTCACTATTTCCCTAGACTCTTTCCGACTCCCTTCTCTATCTTCTGCCCCCAGTTCACTGGCCAAACTCCCTCCTCCCATGGAGTAACCGCAGACTACTTCCCCTCTTTGACTCCTTGCCAGACTCTGTAGCTGTTAGGATCCCCAATTCATTGCATAGTTCTTATCAACACACAGTTGATTTCTGTTCGCCATGTTACGTATTACAAAAAACTAATTTGTTGGAGTCTAATTTTCAAACCAGGACATGAAATATAGAAACTACATTAACAGTGCATCTACTTCGCACCTGAATTACCCCCAGAGGTTCACATCTGTGCATTTCAAGAGATTTAAAAACGCATTTCTGAAAAAGAATTTGCATACAATGCCATGCTACACAAGGTACAATAGTACTGTATAGGTATAACTAGCACTACGTACACTTTTCAGTACAGATCCTTATCATTTTGACATCCCTACCAGGACCTCTTCCCTGATATTTACAAACCATGTACTCAGAATTATTTCTACTAGTCTAAGCAGCTGATTATCATTCCAGTTTTGATTTATCTAATTATCCTGGTGCCGGGAAACACTAGTTCTCTGCAGCTAAGAACCTGCCAAGGTTGCCATTTTGTAATGCATTTTGCTATTCATCAGGGTCACTTTGAAATCTGGTGTTTGAATAAAAAGGAGTGCATTTGATCTATGTACAGATGAAGCCCCTTCAAAGTTGCTACACCCATTGTCACCCACATAACATATTTCTGAATTACTACCTTTGTGCTGAACACTGTTACTTCATAGCTGTCCACATAAAATGTATTTAACGTGTTTTTCTTGTAAGTGGCAAAGTCTCATTGAAATGATCAGGCTTTCTCAGCTGTTGATTTCAATAAAACTTTTCTCATAGCAAAAATGCTATGCAATCATGTGTATTGCACTAAAATGGCATTATCACAGCCAATCAGAGTACAGGGATGCTAGGGGTTAATAACCCACAACAGTATGATTATCTCTCACTTATGCAAATCCCAGAACTGTGGCTGATGGGGAACTGACCTGAATAATTATTGTGGTTATATCTCAATAAATATATAATATGCAAATCTCTGTGCTCTGGCTAGCTAAGGGTCATTAGCCAATCAGAATGCACAAATGTGCATAATAACTGCATAGCTGTTTCATGCAAAATGATTGGCTATTGAACCAAAACTCCACATTCCTGTGTGCACAACAAATATGGCTGCCTCTCCTTCTTACCTCCCTGTTATGACACCCACCTCTGCTCCTCTCAGGAGCCCACCCTCACCCCATCTGCTGCTCTTCTGAGGAAGCTGCTGCTCTGTGGGCTAAGTCTTTTTTTAATTTAAATCCTGTTTGTTTGAAAAGCTCTCTCCAGCCCCCAGTATTAGCTGCACTGATAGAGGAAGAGTCTTTTACCCTTCCCTAGTCAGTGTTTAAAATAAAACTTTGAAATAGGAAAAAAACACTCTTTATCAGAAGGCACAAAGGAAAAGCAGGAGAGGAGTATAATGTGTTATGTAATGAAACACATTGCAAATCATCCTTGTGAGAGTGGAGGTGCTCCTTCCTAAAGAGGAGGGAGGATACGTTTCAGTAATATAACTTAAAGGTACTGCCTATTAACCCTTGAGTCAGATCCTAGACCTATAAACCTCTTTGTTTTCCGCTATAGGATTGCAGTAGCCCAACCCTTGTAATCCAGGGACACCCTCGAGTTACGTAGTGTATAGAAATTTATTTTAGCACCTGCTGGTTGCACTATGGATTCGATCCTGCAAGGTGTTGAAAATATTGGTCCCGCAGAGCACATGCTTAAATTTCAACACGAGTCGTCATCTTAGCATACGCGCAACATACCTCACGTGGCACGTGATCAGGATTCATCACCGGATTTCGTCCGCTGATTGGATCGTTTGCTTCCCTGGGCCGGGCCGGGTACTGACAGGGAGTGCGACGTGAACGCTGATCCATGTAGCCCCGCTGAAGTCAAAGTTAAAGCTCAGCACGTGCATAAGTGCTTGCAGGGTCGGGCCATACTTACTAGAGAGATGGAGATGTGGATTGTCACCCGGCTGTTGTGGAAGGCCCGGGAAGCTGGTGAAAGGGGACTATGATGATTTTTCCATTACCGTTTCTGTGGATCACAGCAGTGAACAAAACAAGCATTAATGTTTGTCCGCACCACTTCAATATCTTTTCAGTGAAATATTCAGTGCCTCTCCAAATAATCCTGTGTCAGTTTATGAAGTCAAAGAACAGAAAGCTCTGTCTGACTGGACTTTTTCGTTCATTCTCTCTGAGTATCTCATTTGAATAAAAAATTCCCTGCTGAGCACCCTTTAAAGTTTGCTTGCTTAAAGTTAAAGCTTGTCGGCACATGAAGGCTGGACTAGTATTTCTATTGAACCCAGGCCTGATTGCCAGATCAGAAGCCACAGATTATCATTAGGGAAACTATGGCTAAACCAATGCATTTTTAAACAATCTTATTTTTTAAAAAGCCTGTTTCTGTCCCAAAATGAACCATTTTTTTTTTTTTTTAGGTTTCTCTTCTTCCAAATCAAATCCCTTTTATAAAAGTTTTTTTCTTAACTTTTCAGAATTTATTTTCAGAATTCACCAGAAAGAATTGTTTTGTCCCAACTCTGGCATTTTTATTGATGCTTTTGAATTTGACAGATTGTTAGCGGATCATTTGTTCTGCTAATCCGTGGGCATCTAGAAGACCTGCATAAAGGCCTTGATGCATTTGACCGACTACATTATTATGTTTTAAATTAAGAAGTGTCTCTCTTCGCAGAGAATTATTTCTGAGTGTATGATCTTGGCCACCGAGAGAATAGTTGCAGAAATGTCACTTCAGAAGCATGTTTGCAGTGTTGTTGTCCCTGTGTTGGTCCCAGGATATGAGAAAAACAAGGAGGATGAGGTAATATCTTTTATTGGACCAACTTCTGCTGGTCTCTTCGAAGAGCTCTGTGGAGCTCAAAAGCGTGTCTCTCTCACCAACAGAAGTTGGTTCAATAAAAGACATTACCTCACCCACCTTGTCTGTCTCAGTTTAGAACCATGACAAATGAATGAAACAAGTGCAAAACCTTTATACAGATACTGCGGGGTTGTCAGGTGATGTGAGGTCACACCTGATAACTCCCAGCTCTGTGAGACAAGTCTAGGAAGAACATGCAGAACAGTATTTATTATTTGTATTATGGCAGACCCTAGGAGTCATAATCATGGACCAGGACCTCATTGTGCTAGGCACAGTACAATCACAACAAAGAGACTGTCTGTGCCCCCAAAGAGCGTACAACCCATGTGGTAGCTTGCACATTCTGTTCATTAGGATGTTATGTCTTTAAGGGAGTGGCGTTATCCAGTGAACAGAAGTAGCCCGGGCGGGAGGATATGAAGGAATAAATTGTTCTCATTATTTCAGCTTGCTGCCTAGGACCTGCTCATTACACTCAACATCTTCCAATCCTAGTTCGCTTTTGAGGGCGCGTGGAATGGGACGGGAGAGCAGCACTCTTGAGTGGTATGGCAAATAGGGAGGGCACATGGTACACTAAGCATATCACAGATGTTCCCTCAGTGAGGCCATTTTTCAGACTATCCCTAATTTCGACTGGGGATGGTTCTGGGCCAAATTTCAGAACAACCAATGTCTGATTTATCTTCAGTCTGCTTTTTTTTTTTCTTCTTCTTCACATTCCAGCCCCAATTATATTCCTGGATGAGAGTCAGACAGTACAATGCCAGTCTAGGAAGCCAGTTGGAGATCTTGCATTTCTGTCAGTTTGCCAGTCAACCAGGTGTAATGCGAACGGGACGTTAGTGTAGAATAGAGATACCATTGGTGTCACACTCTCTGGAACATTTCCTTTGAATCACAGTGAATTTACACTTTGAGCTCCCAGGTTTGTTTTCTGCCCCTTTAACAAGATCTTGCAAGGTATTTCATTGTGGGAAGCTGGCCAACCCTGTAACTACAGTATCTAACTAGCTGTTGACTGAACAATTCTCTTATATTTTATATAGCATTTTTCACACAAAGGGTGCCCCAAAATGTCCTATAGAATTAAGTGCAAAGTGGTGAGGGATGGATGGTATAAATGACAGAAGACAATGGTATTAACGCACTGGGACCAGTCCTTGGGTCTGGCCCAGCTGAGCTCAGCATGTTCCCAGAGCAGACGTGCAAATGTGGCTGTGTCTCACCGTTTCACTCCTCCACTTCTAGGACTGACTGGGATTTGGTGTCCAAATAAGAGCAGCCTCAGGGTTACGCTAAATTTTACCAGACTCTAATGTGCCTCTTTCCCCGCCCCCTCCTTCACAGGTCTGGGAGAACTGGTTTGCAGGGAAGTAACAGAGAATCTGGTTTGCTCAACACCGGCCATTCCACACTGGGGAATCCTAAGGTGTCTACTTAAGGCAGTTTTCTGGCATTGCTGAAGTAGCAGAAAGGACCAGCCATAGCATGGGCCAGGACCTGGCCCACTGCCCAGTGAATAAATTAAAGCAGTGGAGGCAAGTGAGGGTTGAATCAATGAAGATTTAATAGTGTTTGAAGATGTTCCTCTTGCTGATGAGAAGCAGTTCTGCCTTTGAGGCATTTAGCTGAAGGTATTTGAGATGAAGCCACAGGTTTGGTTGGCCAGGATGAGTAGTTTGGGTGAATGTGGACGGTTATTGAAGAGGTTAAAGTATATCCCGACGTACAGCTGAGCCTCCTCAACATTAAAGTGGTAGTTAGGGCTGAGGGTAGAAATAAGATGACTTCAATGAAAAGGCTGAGGAAACCAAACGCTGCACCCACCATGACTCCAAAGAGGGGCGTGGTTTGTAGTGGTAACTGGAGCGGTGAGAAATGGCTGTTTCTTCAACCACTTTGCTGAGCAGTGAAGATTTGGGGACTAGGGTTGGGGGCAGGGGAGAGGGGAAGGGATGGATAGTGGCAGAGTTTAGAGAATGGGGCAGTATCAGAGTAAAGGAGCTGTTAGCCATAATGGTAATGTCATTGGTAGAGATGAGGGAGATGGAACTTAATACGTAGAGTTGGGTGAAAATGTTTGGCAAATAGTCAATTCATCAAAAACGCACTTTGGGGGGCACACTGAAACTATTTGTGAGTTTGGGCTGAATTTGGCAAATAATTTCAGCAGGAAAAAAGAATTTGGAAATGTCTAGACATTTTGTTCTGATATTTTGAAAACAAACTGTTGCAGCGTTTCACTTTGAATTTTTTTTTTTAACAAAATGTTGGGGTTTTTTTCCCAGAAAATTCAATTATTTGCTTAGATCTATTAATAAGCAAAAGAGGGAGTTGATTTTTTTAAGTGACTAAATTCTACCAACAAGAAGCATGCAGGATAATGGTGAAAGAAGAAGAGGGGTTAGGGTAATATTTCCCCCTACATCTCTATAAAATAGATCTTCCATTTATTAGTAAAATACTTTGATTGTATGACCCGTATGGGATTAGGCTTAGCCACTGTACTGGGATTTAATAGAGCACATTTCTGTTAGGGGATTTCCGCCTCTGCTTGTAAAATGTATTTTTCTGACTGTTGGCAAACTTAAAGGCTGCAGTAACTCTACCTCCTTTGGACATGATCAACGTTGCTTCTTGTATCACGGTGGTACCCCCTTCTGTAAGTAATGATATAAGCAGGTATCCTAGTGAGAGCAGTGTCAATGAGTAATGATGAAAGACAGAATGTGTAAGTGACATGTCTAACTAGTGTAATTTACAGGATGAAGGACCATAAGAGAGAGAGAGTTGTAGCAGTAGAAAAACTAGCAGTGTCCATTCAAGTAGGCCACCCACTGCTTTGACTCACACTCTTCCTGCTTCCTTTGGGTTTCATTCTCATTTGCCTGGTCCTTTCTGCAGTCATTATACCAAATCAGAATGGTGACCTCTGTCACTCACTTTGCACAGGTTGAAGTGATTGTTCAAGGCAGGGGAGAATCGGGCCTTTTGTGCTAAGGCCCTGTGTTTGAGGGGTGGCGGGGGTAGGGGGATGAGGGGGGGTTGCACTGGGAGAGCACAGTGGGGCTTCCATCGGTGGGGCTTACCCCAGTAGTTGACCGGCGCAGTGGGTCTACGGTAGGTGTCGTGTTACACCAGTGCACATTGTCCTAGTCTAGACAAGCCTCAAGACAAATTCAGACTAGAAATAAATTGCATTTTTTTTTAACAGGGAGGGTAATTAACCATTAGAGCAACTTACCAATGGATGTGGTGGATTCTCTGTCCCTTAAGTCTTTAAATGAAGGTGGGGTCTCTTTCTAAAAGATATGCTGTAGCACAAACACAAGTTATTGGGCTGGATGTAGGAACTTCACAGGGTGAAGCTCTCTGGCCTGTGCTATGCTGGAGGTCCAGACTAGATGATCATAATGGTTCCTTCTAACCTCTATCAATCTGTAAAAGTCTCCTTTAAACCTGCTTACCAAGGTGTGACCTCCTTACCTATCACTTCTGAACTATGCTCATTGACGTGACAGGGTTAATATATAATCCTTTAAGGCTTTGTGTTCACTAATAGATCAGTAAAGCTGGAGATCTTGAGCTCTATTGCGTAATTATATACAGTTAGTATAGGCACTTAAGAATAGGTCACTGCTTTTATTATCTTCATCCACCATGCCGCTTCATATCCTGCTCTCAGCAATGCCTTTTATGCCTAATTTTGGCCCTCTGTGGATAGATTTGCCTAACCAGGCCTTTTTTTTAATAGCTCTAGTACAAACTGGAAGTGAAGTGAACGAAGACCATAATGTGGCATCCCACTGTGCCAAGTTCAGGAGGAGAATCCTTCTGAGTGCATGCTGCTCTAATTGTGACATTTTAACAATTCCCTTTTCATTTTAATGTGGCCTAATAATAGAAAGCTAACTTGAGTCTTCAGTATCTTGGTTTAGCACAAGAAGACATAAGTATTAGTTTGTGCTTCTTTTCATTTAACTCTGATTCACATACTTTGGTTATGTATGGTCTTATTGGAAAGAGTGAAAGTTTTTATTTTTTTTAATAGGGCATTTAAGTGCTGACATGTTTTCCCATGGGTGGTTACAGCCAAACAATAAAAACAACCTGGGGGTCAGATTCGCAACTCATGTAAATCAACATAGCTCTCTTGAAGTCAATGTCAACATTCATCGACTTCAATGACGCTACACTGATTTCCACCAGCTGAGAATCTGGCCCTTTGTTTTTGACTGTGATGATTTGTCTATATACAATGTATAAATTCTGTTGGATGTGCAATTGCTGTATCATTGAATGCCTCAGTGTGTATGGAAACCACCATTTGCTGTCAAGACTGTAGAGCAGGGGTCGGCAACCTTTCAGAAGTGGTGTGCCGAGTCTTCATTTATTCACTCTGATTTAAGGTTTCACGTGCCAGTAATACATGTTAACGTTTTTAGAAGGTCTCTTTCTATAAGTCTATAATATATAACTAAACTATTGTTGTATGTAAAGTAAATAAGGTTTTTAAAATGTTTAAGAGGCTTCATTTAAAATTAAATTAAAATGCAGAGCCCCCCGGACTGGTGGCCAGGACCCGGGCAGTGTGAGTGGCACTGAAAATCAGCTCGTGTGCCGCCTTTGGCACGCGTGCCATAGATTGCCTACCCCTGCTGTAGAGTATCTTGCAGACCAGGGAAAATGGAGCATCATTAAACCTTGATGGCTCAGGTGGAAGCAGCTCAGGAGAATGGGTGGCTGAAGCCTAGAGAAACCAGTCCGACCAAGTTAGCTGGAAGGGGAAAGCGTTTAGAGCAGAGAGGCTCTGAGGGACTCGCAGACACAGGAAGCTTGGCCAGGAAGGAGGAAGAGAGGGGCATACTGTCTTAGCAGAAGGGTCCTTTTGAACTGCAGGACCAGGTGCCGAGGGAGGAGACTGGCTTCCCAGGAGAGAGGGAGTCTCCATGATTCAGAGGAGAAGCCATGCGCAGGAGAGGGGATCCTGGACTCCTTGAGGACTCTGACTTCAGCCCAAAGAACACTCCAGAGCATGAGGAAACTGAGGCAGGCAAATACATATGGCTGGCTAATTGTTCAGTCTAGATCTGCATATTTCTCATGCTACGTAAAGTACAGAGTGATTGGTTTTGGGGAACCCTTACAAAGGTCCGTAGCCTAACTCCTTTTGGTGTAATAGGTGCTAAGTGCCTAAATACCTTTGAGGATCTGAGCCTTAATGCCTTCTTCCAGCAGTGCTTGACTTCAACTATTCTGACCGCAGTTTATCCATGTGCTACCTGTAGACAAAACAAAAGACCAAAAAGTCCTGTCTTTGGCATCGACTGTGTCCTATGCTCACCCTGCTCATCTCTTACCTAAGAAGAAATATGAAAGTTTGCTTGGAACAAAATTAACTTTTATTGGGATTCTTTTAAACCCGTGCAAGGGCCTAAAATTCCGAGTGAACTCCTCCTTTCTCCCATAGGTTCTGGCAAAGGATTTTGGGTGGAAACGTGGCTCTGGCTGAGCACCAGGCAAACCACAGTGGTTAGGGCTGAGTTTCACTTCCAGGTTTTTTTGGCTCATTCAGATCTGAAACATAAGGCGAGACTTGGGTGGTGCAAAGCTTTGTCAGCGAAAGCAGTAGCGTCAAAAGTATCGGCTGGACTCACTGCAAACATGAAGTGTGATGTATTGCACGAGATGTTGACCCCCCCCCCCCCCCCCCCCCCCCCCCCCCCCCCGAACCGCCCNTTGTTATATTCATCATTATCTGCAGCGTCCTTTCCAAAGCCTGGTCATTTATTTTCCTTACAATTGTAGCATTTGCTGTTTGGCGAAGGTTTTTTGATTGGTTGGTTGGTTTTGGTGGTGCTGGCGCTCTGATTATCTCCTAGTTGGAACCAACTTCACCGGTGAAGACAGAGGAGGAAAGCTGGGCTTGTGCTAAATCACGGGACTGGGATTTGGGAGACCTGAGAGAAACTCCTGGCTCTGCTACAGTCTTCCTGTGTCACTACGTAAGTCGCTTAGGCCCAGATTTTTAGAAGTATTTTAGTGTTGCTACACCCAGCACTGCAACAACTAACTGATTTAGGAGCCTCCATCTCCTTTTCAAAAGGGATTTAGGCACTTAGGTACCTAATCCCATCGTCCATCAATGGGATTTTGGCTCCTAAGTGCCTAAATCCCTTTTGAAAAGGAGATTGAGGCATTTAAATCATTTAGGCATTGTAATGCGAAGCCCAGCAATGCCTAAATACATTTAAAAGTTTGGGCCTTAGAGTCTCTGTTCCAAAGTTCCCCATTTTACAAATGGGAACAACAACACTTCCCTACCTCACAGAGGTATTTATAGGATAAATTCATTAATGTGTGTGAGGCACTCAGAGATGACATGTGAGGTGAAATCAGTGATGCGAAGTCTGGATATTTTCTTAATATAAATTATTGGTGTTACACTATATGCAGAGGGGGTCTAACCGCATGTAGGCAAACTCCTCGTTCAGAAATCTCAGCCCAGACCCCAAACCTGGTTCTTGGGAAGCAGAGATGAATGCAGAGAGCAAACTCCTGTGCTCTTTGCAACAGTTCCCCCCACAAAATGTGTGTAACAAAACTAACAGCGACACAGCAGGTCCTGTCTTCAAGGGCAGCATACGGCTCCCATGCTAAGAAAAAGAACTTGATAGTCTCCGTGCCACCTCATGACTGTCACCCTAATAAAATCAGGATAATTTGGGGAATTGGGTTTTGCTCTGCTGGATCGACCACCACGAAACTCAGTCTTGCCTAGGCCACGCATAATGACTGGTGGTGTTTTGCTTTGGGCAGCAGTGCTAGATTTTGAGATGATATAGACATTGAGATTGGGAGGGGGGACAGACACTAAAACATAGCTAGTGTTTTTCTTCCTCGATGTCTGAGAGAGAGTGCTCTGTGAATTTACACTCAAAGTCCTGAACTGCTCTGTCCTCTTGAGGCTGATCTGACCACAGTGGATCGCACTTGCATAAGGGGATCCACAGTGACCATAGAACAGCCTGCACCATTCCCTTCCCTGCAGCTGAGTGGCTGGGGTGGCCGAGACCTGCCAATTCCAGGAGCTGGATTGGCCCTTTGGGACTGTCGCTGGAGGCACAATTTAGAGCTGCCTTCAAGCTGCTGTAATTTGCACCAGAGGAAAGTCCTTGCACCTGTGGCTCAAGGATCAGGGAAGCATGAAAGAGAGCTAAGGGCATCTGTGCATTGCACTCAGGCCTGGTGAGCATTCATTGGCCATGAGTGAGAACCTGGCCCTCATTTAATAGAGAACAATCAAAGTAATGGTACAGATTCCACTAGGTGCTTATATGGGTGATCTTAAGCATTGGGGATAGTGTGTCTGTTGCTCTTAAGGTAACAAACATAATATGAGGAAGCCAAATGGGCACAGTTGGATCCCAAATAAGCAAGTGTCACATGGTGACTGGTCCCTTTACGGGGTGATGGGGCCAGCTACACCTGTGCTGTAATTAATTAGTTGCTTCCCAGCCTGAGGGGGCAGGTCTAAGGAGGACCAGGTGACAGCTTAATGGACATTTGGGCCTTATAAAATGGTTGAGAAAGATCAGTCTGAGGAATGGAACCGCAGATGGCTGGCTGGCTTCTGTGGAAAGCCCTGAGCCAGGGTCTGCAGAATAGTGCTCCCTGGGGACCGGCCTCAGGACCCAGTGCTCTATACCGGAGCAGCGAAGGATGCAAAGCACGCAGCCCAGCAGGGGCTGAGAATGGTACGCCAGGGGAACCAGCCTGGGGGGCCCAGTGCTCTCTCCCAGAGCCAGAAAGACTCTCTCAAGTAGCCCAGAAAGGGACTGGGAATAGGGCCCGGAGGGCAGACTGCAGAGAAGCCCCCGAAGGGCAGAAGAACCTTTTTGTTTGTCTGGATGTTTAATTGGACTTTTGCTACTCCAGAAGGGGTCAAGTTTTGTTTGAGAGTTGACTTGGGGGCTAATCCACATCTGCAGCACAAACTGGTGTGTGCAGAGCTGTGGAGACCCACCTCAGGGAAGGACACTGAGGCAGGAAGTACCTGTAATGCCACACTCAGCCAGGGGGCTGCAGGACAGCCATATGCCATGAAATGTATTTGCTAAATATATACTCACGCAGAAACCCATCAAAGAGGATCTCAACCTCCCTCCATCAGTTGAGGAAGTTATGAAAGCCATCAAACAACTCAGCTCTGGCAAAGCATCCGGAAAGGATGGTATTCCAGCAGAATTGTATTAAGTAGCAGGCCCAAAGGCTATTGAGGTGTTTCATGACATCTTGAGTAGCATTTGGAAGGGAAAAGAAATGCCACAAGACTTCAGAGATGCTATTATTGTATCACTGTTCAAAAACAAAGGCAGCAAAGCTGACTGCGGAAATTACAGAGGCATTGCTCTCCTCTGTGCAGCAGGGAAAATACTAGCTCGCATCCTACTGAACAGACTCATTGCAAACATATCTGAGGAGACTCTGCCAGAAGCGCAGTGTGGTTTCAGACCCGGTCGTAGCACTATGGACACGATCTTTGTCGTAAGGCAGGTCCAGGGAAAATGTTTAGAGCAGAAAATGGACCTCTATATAGTTTTCATTGATTTGATCAAAGCTTTTGATATGGTCAACAGAGAGGGTCTGTGGGCTATTTTACATAAACTGGGCTACCCAAGAAGGTTCATACAAATCATTTGTCTGTTTCATAACCACATGATAGTGCAAGTGCTTGCCAGTGGTGACATTTCTGATGCATTCAAAATCTCGAATGGAGTGAAGCAAGGCTGCGTATTTGCTCCCGTGCTGTTCAACTTGTTCTTTGCCTGTGTCCTCAGCCATGCCACAAGGGACTTGGATCAGGGGATATACATCCGCTACCAACTCGATGGCTCCCTCTTTGACCTTCGAAGACTCAAAGCTAAGACCAAGGTGTTGGAGAGACTTCTTGTTGAGGCACTTTTTGCAGTTGACTGCACCTTGATGGCCCATAGACATGACGACCTTCATGTCATCGTTGATAGATTTTTCTGAAGCATCCCAGCTCTTTGGCCTCACCATCAGTCTCGGGAAGACTGAGGTCTTGTTTCAACCAGCATCTCATTCCAATGCCCCAGTGCCAGCCATCTTCATCCAAGGCACACAGTTGATAAGGAAATTTCCTCCAGAATTAGTAAAGCCAGCCATGCCCTTGGCCGACTCCAAACAAAAGTCCTTAATCAACACAACATTCTCTCCACCAAATTGAAGATCTACAGTGCAGTGGTTCTAACATCTCTCCTGTATGGAGCTGAGACGTGGACTCTCTATACACGTCACATTAAACAGCCTGAGCAATTTCACATGTGCTCCCGCTACTCAGTAATGAGCATTCGCTGGCAGAACAGAGTGACCGATATTAAGATCCTTGAGAGAGCAAACGCAACCAGCATTGAGGAAATGCTACTGAGAGCACAACTTAAGTGGACCGGACATGTCATCTGAATGGAAGACCACCGCCTCCCAAAACAGATCCTGTGTGAGGAACGGAGTCAGGGCAAAAGAAAGAAGGGTCGTCCGCATAAGCGCTTCAATGATAATCTGAAGAGCAATCTCCAGTGGGTTGGCATCAATCGCAAAGAACTTGAGCAAATGGCTCAGAACAGGACTTAGTTGTGCTCTCTGACAAGATCAGCATGTAACAGGTTCGAGCGGGACTGACAAACTCATCTCCGGGCTGCACGTGAAAGGCGCCACAGAGCGGCATCGTCAAACATCGTGGATACGGACTTCCCTTGGCCTCAGTGCGGCCAATTCTGTGCATCAGGGTTCGGACTTCGGAGTCCTATGCGCAGCCAGAGATGAGAACTGCGACAATATCGTCATCATGGTCCGCAGTGGACTACCAACACCACTCACGTGGAAGGAGTCGGTACATACACACTGCAGCTCTGGCCGGTCTCTGACGGCTTCTAAAACACAGATCACAGTGAGCACCGCTCGAGGGCTCGCACGCTGATCCTCTCCCCAGAGGGAGAAGCGTGTGGAGCGGAGTGGCTTGTTTTGGTAGTGGAAATACGCCTTGCACTTGGAGTGGAAAGCGGTGAGGGTTTGTGATAGTCCTTGATTCCCTGTCCTTGTTCCTGTACACTACAGAAGGCCTGATTCTCCAGTGCCACCCCCAACCCCCCGCCACTAGTCACACACACCTGTGCAAAGTGTGTGCAGTGTGTATATACAGTGCCGCCCCCCCGCCACTAGTCATACACACCTGTGCAAAGTGTGTGCAGTGTGTATATACAGTGCCGCCGCCCCCCCGCCACTAGTCACACACACCTGTGCAACGTGTGTGCAGTGTGTATATACAGTGCTGCCACCCCCCCGCCACTTGTCATACACACCTGTGCAAAGTGTGTGCAGTGTGTATATACAGTGCCGCCGTCCCCCGCCACTAGTCACACACACCTGTGCAAAGTGTGTGCAGTGTGTATATACAGTGCCGCCGCCCGCCACTAGTCACACACACCTGTGCNAACCCCTGGAAGTGAGAGGAGAACTTTGACCGGCTAGAGTTTTATACCCCATTGTAAATGACTGCACAGCCCTTGTTGCCTTTTATGTTGTTTCAGGCTCCGTTTCCGATGGGACTGAGATACTGCAAAATACCAACAGTGACTAAAGGCTCTATGCAGACTGGTAGAAATAAATCGTTCCCTTGCATGCAATTAGAATTGATTGTAGTTGCTGTTATTTTGTGTAGCTGTGGCCCCTACAGGTCCCAATCAGTGACTGAGGCCCCTCTGTACTAGCACAGGTTTTGCCCCAAAAGGCTTAGCATAGGATGAGAGACAAGAGGTGGAGAAAGCAGAGGGGGCAGGGTAGAGGACATGGCAGCAGTGAAACAATGGTGTTTAGTGTCATAAGCAGCAGTCCCAGCCTGCCCACTGCTTCATCGTTGACTTTATACAGAAATAAGCAGTTTATCCCACAGTGGCATATACAGCACAGAGCATGTGAATAACAGATTGTCTCATTAAAAACAGAACTTCAACAAAAATTGCCTCCATCAAATGTTTGCACAATTGCCATGTGCAAGTGCCGGGACACTAACGAGTCAGGAAACTGAAAACATGCGAGAGAGGAAAATATTTTCCCGTATTCTGACTGGAAATCACCCAACAGAGAATACGCTTTTAGTAAAGCTTTTCCAGATAAATTGCCAGTGGCATATTACATTTGTTTATATAATGTCTGCTGTGGAATTACACCCAGGGGTGCGTTCTGACAGCATTCTAGGGAAGTGGAACCCTTTTCAATCCCTGAAGCCAGCTGTAATAAGAATGAGAGGATCGATGTTAGGGCCTGACCCTACAAACATTTCAGCAGGTGTGTGATGCATATGTGCAAGTATGTAGTGAAGCTGATGTCTGAAGCAGGGCTGCTTGTGATTTTGTGTATCCCTAGGAAGACCTTAGTGGAAGTTATGAAAGGATTTTAAAAGTGAACATCTCTTGGACAGCGAACAGTTAAAAATCTGTAGCAACTGACACTTGATTTTTTGTGTGTATCTAGTTTTAGCAGTGATGTGTACATGGCATAAGTTAGATAAGGGTTGCCAACTTTCTACTCACACAAAGCCAAACACCCTTGCCCCGCCCCTCCTCTGAGACCCATCCCTTCTACGAGGCCCTGCCCCCGCTCGCTTCATCCCCTCCCCCCCCATCGCTCGCCCTTCCCACCCTCACTCACTTGCTCATTTTCACCGGGCTGGCGCAGGGGGTTGGGGTATGGGAGGGAGTGCGGGCTCTGGTGTGGGGCTGAGGATGAGGGATTTGGGAGGGGGATCAGGGCTGGGGCAAGGGGTTGGGGTGCTGGAGGTTGGGGAGAGGGCTCTGTCTGGGAGTGTGGGCTCTGTGGTGGGACTGGGGATGAGGGGTTTGGGGTGCAGGAGGGTGCCCCAGGCTGGGAGTGAGGGGTTTGGAGGCAGGAGGGGAATGGGGGTTGGGGCATGGGGAGGTGAGGGCTCTGGCTGCGGGTGCAGGCTCTGGGGTGAGGCTGTGGATGAGAGATTTGGGGTGCAGGAGGGTGCTCCAGGCTGGAATCTAGGGATTCAGAGGGTGGGAGGGTGATCAGGGCTGGGGTCGGGGGTTGGGGCACGGGGAGAGGCAAAGGCTCTGGGCGCCGCTTACCTCAAGAAGCTCCCAGAAGCAGCAGCATGTCCCCCATCCGGCTCCTACGCGGAGGCGCAGCCAGGCAGCTCTGCACACTGCCCCGTCTGCAGGCGCCACCCCCTCAGCTCTCATTGGCTGTGGTTCCTGGCCAATGGGAGCTGCAGAGCCAGCGCTTGGGGTGAGAGCCACACGGAGCCACGGCAGGCACCCTGCCTTAGCTCCACTGCGCCGCGGACTCGACTTTTGACCCTTTCAACCTTTTCGAAAACCAAACACCTGGCCACCCTAAGTTAGATTCCCTTACACTCAGTTAGACTCCCTTCGACTCACGTACAAGAGAGCCTCTGTTGGATTGTACCTGCGGTGGAGATGGAAGAAGGGGTAAGTCAAAGAAAGGAGTTGAGTGCTGGGCATCTCTGAAAATCAGGCCTAAGGTCTCAAGATGAGTCTCCTACAACACAGGTCCTCAGAATTGCTTGGACACTTGTGAAAGCGTAAACCGTACTGAATAAATAAATAAATGCTCCACGCCTACAGGTGAAGAATTATATCTGCAAATAGTGCTGTGAAGGGCGGTCTTATCCGTATCAAATTGGAGTAAGGTAGGCAAAGATGGGAGAGAGGAACATTCAAGCAAATGTTAGTAATTGTTTTATCTGGAAAAAAATAGCAGAAGATACAGGGTTAGGGGTGGCAGCGTAAAATTGTTTCATAGCTTAATTAGCACATTTGGAGAGAAGTTTTCTTCCTTTCTAAGAACCTCCCAAAGGGGATATTTCTGAGAATGGGATGAAATGAGTGTTGGAGGAGGAAATGCAAAATGGTGAAATCCTTTGAAATCACCTGTAGGTCACTTTTTATCTTCCATCTGTCTGCTTAACCATACCACACCTTCACAGAATCCTCTGCTCCATCTTATAATTGTAGATGTTTGACCCTGAAAGGGCAAAGAGAACTTTAACTCTGAAAGACTTTGAAAAGATCACATGCAGTATTAAGATATCATCTTTCTTTTAAATTAGATCCTACCTGACAGCTTCTTGATCCTGAGAAGTAAGTGGTGTGAGTGGAAGTCACTGGATAAAGGTTAGAATTGGTGGGAAGTGGACATAGAATGGTAGGAACAATGGAATAGTCCACAAAGCTCCATTTGCAAGTGTCCACATTATTTAAGAGGACCTTCTGGAAGCTCTTATTACCGCTTCAGTTCTGCAATTAAAGATTTCCCCCATTGTAAGGAATCCCTCTTCAAAGGCTAAACTTTAGAACAGGAGTGAGGTGTATGCTAGGGATTCCAGTCATAGCGAACAAAAGCTCTCAGCTTCGTTGCTGTTCAAATGTTACTCTTCCACAAAAGAGGAAACCTGAGTCTAATATGGCTAATTGCAGGAACCAACAGGGTTAATAAAAACTCCAGATAATAATCGCAATAAATACAGTGCAGACAACAGTGCTGATGGACCTGACTTCTTATCAGTGGCTACTAGCCGGCTCTATCTACCCTCCTGATTGCTAGAATAGAACCTGCTTCTTGGGTTGCTGTTATCGGATAGCCTTTCAGATGTTAAGGATTTAATCATTAAATAAGCAGAGACACCGAGCACCGGAAGAACACACTTTCCTGCTTGGTTAAGAACTACTCCCCTTTGCTTTCCCTTTGGAGAACCATGCTGTGGGAAATGTTGGTGCTTCAGAAGATGTTGGCTATGGAAAAGAATAAATTCTTGGGGATTTCAGAAGAGTGGAGACCATTCCTTCCCAGACAGATCTGCCCTTCTAGCTAAGGATCCTGGAACACTTTTAAAGTATTTTTCCTTCATCAAAGTAGTATATATATATAAGACACTGCTTCTGGGAACGTGATTTAGTCCATTAGAGGAATGGATAACAGATGTAAAGTCAGCATATGCCCACATCTGTAAATGTTCTTCAAATGGAGTTGATGAAAGATTTAATATTCAGCACCTTTGTAAGATGCACTGCTCCTCTATATGCACAATTTCCCAGAGAAAGAATGGCTGAAGTCCATTGTCTGCAGAACAAATCAGCATGCTCAGGAGGAACTGCTGGGAACTTAATTATTTCCTAATGTATCTAAAAGACGTTTCCTTACTTTGTTCCTTTGTTCACTAGAAAAACATAGACCATTAAAAATGTGTTGGGTTTTTTTTGGTCTCTTATCTCACCAAGGACTGGGAGCTGTATGGATTCTATTCATTTCAGGAGATGACTTTTGTATTTCAGAACAGTACCTCCCCTTTTTAGAGATTACCAGCCTAAAGGAAACATTTCACCACATGTTCCTACAAGAATTGCTACTGCAGTAACTAGTTTCCAGGACACTCTCTCTTTTTTCTGGTGGTTGTTCTGGTCGCATTGCTGTTAATACTTTCTTTTGTTTAAAATGGCAAAGAAAATTGACAAGGGGTGTAGCAGATAGAAACAAAAAATGGGGGGAAATAAAGCACCAATGCAAGGAAGAAAATGTAATATTGTTTTTCCATGGGGATTTTTGGACCAGAGCAAGAACAATATGTGGGTGTGTGATGGGGTAGTCTGCCCCTTAAGAGCAGTACAGCTTACTGGTCAGTCTTACACATGGCATGGCTCTTCAAGAGTTTGGGTGGTCTGATACACACAGCCTGAGGAAATATGGGGAGAGGGGAAAGGAGTCCGGGAAGACCTGGCATTCAGAAGGAATCGCCAGGGCCTGGGCCCGGGAGCCTTGCAGCGGGGGTGGTGCCGGGCTCTCTTCTCACTCAGCTAATAAGGAATGAGCTAGGAAGAGGATCCGATATAAATGCTGCCTCCTCCTTTATAGCAGGGCCGATGCCTGCCGACACTGATGGGAGGAAGAAGGCTCCTGTAGCACCTGTGTTAGCAGGGAGCAGACACCAGCAGCGGAAGGCGGCAACCTTTCCGAGACTGAGCACTAAGTGGAGCTAGCAGAGGTTGATAAATTGCCGCCCAGCTCTGGGAGGAGAGATTTAAAGGCAGAGAAAAGGGACTGGGAACAGAGCTTAGAGAGCTGGCGTGGGAGGATCCCTGAAAGCCAGAAATACCTGTTGTTATTTGGGACTCTTCGTTATGGCCCTTTTTTCATAGGAGGTTTTGTAATACACAAGGAGGATATTATTGAATCAAGCATCCAGAGTACCTCAACTGGAGTTATTGGCTTCCTGCGAAGGGACACTGAGGCAGGAAGTATGTGCAGCACCACACTGACTCAGCAGGAGGCGCTACAGAACGGGCACTCCCTTCGACAGGGTGTCACATTGTGTGTGTGGAGGTCACGTGTCGTGTGTTCACCAGTTTGTGAGCTGTTATTTTAAGAAAATAGGACAACTTACCAAAGTATATAGTGGCATCAAGATGGTTGTATTGAAGTGTCTGCTTTTCTGCTCATTTCCAGTAATGAAATGGAGAAATACCCCTCATTCAGAATTTCCCATGCAGAAAAAGGTTCACATTTCTTCTTTGTACCAGGAACAGATCATTGCCCTGACTCAGGAAAGCCCTTAAGATTCTTCGGTATTCAGCAAAAAACCCTAAACACATGCTTAACTTTAAGCACATGCGGCAGTGCCTTCAACATCAAAGTTAAGCCCATGGGTAGATGCTTAGCTGAACAGGTATGTTTCCTGAATCAGCTCCCATTTGTGTATCAGTTATCAGAGGAGATCAGTAACAGTGAATGTCAAAGAGATGCTCAGGGGACAACTCACCTTAACACAGCCTCCAATTAGATAAGGAATGGGGTGTCTTGAAACCTCACAATGCAAAGGCAGCTTGAAAGGAGCTATTCAAATGGAAAGATCTCACAAGCTTCCCACAAACTGTGTGCAGCAGTGCTAACCCTTATTCTGTTCTCCTACCGCCAAACTCTTGTTTCCTAGGGACATACAGTGAGTGTCTGAAAAGACAGCAGTGCTTTAGTATTGCAGCACAAGGCAGAATCCAAAAAACCCAAGGGCCCCTTTGATGATATTGTCAAGCTCGACAATATAGCTGTCTTGTCATCACATTTCTCATGACAACTTAGTTTGCAAAGCTGTAGGGGAAAAAAGGAGATAAAACGTAGGGTCTGAGTGTCTGATCTCACACAAGGTTTACACCAGTGTACCTGTATTGCTGTCAGTGGGCTTGTTAGAAATTTACACTCATATAAAAGAAATCCGAATGAGAAACCTTGGCTTGTAATAGCTACCATTGCTAGCTAGTGGCCAAGAGAGACCAGTTGCTTGATGTTCTTGAGGGTGTTATGCTGTTATAACAATAAACCATAAGGTTCATCTTGTGCGTTTTACAGGATATAAAGTCAGGTTCTTGTTCATCATTATTAATGTTTATTTATTAAGCAGCAACAATGTGTTTGGTGCTGTGAGAGACACAAAATACAGACAGTCCCTACCTTGAAGAGCATTCACTTTAATTTCGGGGGGGAAAGGAAGTTTCTGGCATCTTTAGTGAATCGCTTTTTTCCCAGTTAAGAGCTTTTATTTCTGAAGTGGTCAGTACTTTGTACTTGAGCTACCCAGCAATCAGTGAGAATCAGTCGTGCTAACACAGACCAGCGATGTGCTGACAAACTCACTAAGCAGTGCAGCGTACCTGATTTTATTCAGTGCTGAGTTTAATGAAAGAGCAAGACACTGCGAAGAATAGTTATTGGAGCCATGAATACTTTCAAATTTCAGTCTCCTCCTGTCCCTCCTGGTGCTGGAGAGCTCTCTGTCTGAAAGGGAGAGAACGAGCCCATGTGCACGCACGAGAGATGAACCTCAAATTGTCATGAAGTTTAAAACGAAATAAAAGATGGACTGTGGCGCTGAACTGTGGCAGAGTGATTAAACTGTGAAAGAGCCAGGTCGGTGTGGTGTCAGGATCAACAGTCTGAAATTTGTCGTTGCTTCATCATAGGCAGGCTTTGAACCTGGGTTTTTTCTGGTTCTCTTACTCCACACGGCACACTTATGGGCCTGATCCTCTGGGCAAAACTATTGACGACAGCTGGAGATTTTCCTGCATAGGAACTGCAGGGGAGGACACTTAGCATCTGCTGAAAAGAAAGGTGGGTCCAAGCCTCAAAGTTTCAGGAGTGGTTGGACCTTTCGGGCCAGCACATTTAGAAATGAAGCCTGGATGCTAAGTCCAGGTACAAATCGGAACTTCACCAATGTTTAGGGGTGTTTGGACCCTGGGTTTCAGTTCAGACCCATCCTCTGCCTAAAAACAATTGCTCACGTGAATTTGCAACATTGGGTGGAAGGAATTTATTGGGAGGTTGCTGAGACTTTGCAAGACAGACCTGGGGATGTGTCTTTTATCGGCATCTCTACTTTTATTGAGTTTGATGTGTGTGGAGTGTTGGTGTGTCATTGGACTTTGCTAGCACTGCCGGAGCAGAAAGAAGAAATAAAGAAATTACAGAAATTAAGGACTCAGAGGATAGAAAGAGAAGAGGAGAAATGTTGCTGTGCCATTCTTTTTCCCTACAGCCTCTCTCAGCCATCTCCTTTCCCCATCCAGTGTTATTCTATAGCAACAATTTAATGCAGTGAACATTAATTCAATGCAGTGAACAGTTATTCTAGAGCAATTTAATGCAGTGAACAGTTATTCTAGAGCAACAATTCACACGCAGTGAAGTTTTCCCTGTCGGACGTATATTTACCAGCAGTCAACAAACACAAATATGTCATAGAAAAATAGAGGGCTGTTCACAGCTGCTTATACTAATGTCTGCAAGTAAAATTCATACCAGGTTGAACTTGACTTTGTGGCCTTGGCACATTGACCTACTAGGCCAGGTAGCACTGAACGTTGCCAGTGCTGCTAGTGAGCTGCTCCTTGTACTTAGGAGATGGGGACAAGAGAGTTACAAGAGAGGGTAAGGTGCAAGAGATTGTTGTAAAAAGCAGAAAGGGGCAGTTGAGTGGAGGAAGAACTGAGGGAGAAGACCAATGAAAAGAGGGAGAGGTGGGCTGGGTAGAGAGACCGGAGATCAGAAGCAACGGGAGATGAATAGAAAACAGAAGAGCAGGCAGAGATGCAGCAAAAGCAAAAGGAAGAGATGGAGAAAATGTCTTTGTGAGTCACTGAGAAGCAATGTTATCCCCAGAAAAGCTGAATCAGGCAGCCAGCAGTGGTAGGACATTAGAGAAGAGTTTGGAGCTCCCAGCCTAACACAAGAAAATGTCATTAAAGAGTGGGTAGAGGGTGATCCTAGTTGATAAGCTCGACTCTTCATTTTTCACCTGGGACCTGTCCCAATTTAACAACCATAGAATTATAGAATCATAGAACTGGAAGGGACCTCAAGAGGTCATCTAGTCCAGTGTCCTGCACTCGTGGGAGGACTAATTATCTAGACCATTCCTGACAAGTGTTTGTCTAACCTGCTCTTAAAAATCTCCAATGATGGAGATTCCACAACCTCCCTAGGCAATTTATTCCAGTGCTTAGCCACCCTGACAGTTAGGAAGTTTTTCCTAATGTCCAACCTAAACCTCCCTTGCTGCAATTTAAGCCCATTGCTTCTTGTTCCTCAGAGTTTAAGAAAAACATTTTTTCTTCCTCCTCCTTGTAACAATCTTTTACATACCTGAAAACTGTTATCATGTCCCCTCTCAGTCTTCTCTTTTCCAGATTAAACAAACCCAATTTTTTCAATCTCCCCTCATAGGTCATGTTTTCTAGACCTTTAATCATCTTTGTTGCTCTTCTCTGGACTCCCTCGAATTTGTCCACATTCTTCCTGAAATGTGGTGCCCAGAACTGGACACAATACTCCAGTTGAGGCCTAATCAGACCGCAATAGAGTGGAAGAATTACTTCTCATGCCTTGCTTACAACACTCCTGCTAATACATCCCAGAATGATGTTCGCTTTTTTTTTGCAACAGCGTTACACTGTTGACTCATATTTAGCTTGTGGTCCACTATGACCCCCAGATCCCTTTCTGCAGTACTCTTTCCTAAACAGTCATTTCCCATTTTGTATGTGTGCAGCTGATTGTTCTGTCCTAAGTGGAGTACTTTGCATTTGTCCTCATTGAATTTCATCCTATTTACTTCAGACAATTTCTCTAGTTTGTCCAGATCATTTTGAATTTTAATCCTATCCTCCAAAGCACTTGCAACCCCTCCCAGCTTGGTGTCGTCCACAAATTTTATAAGTGCACTCTCTATACCATTATCTAAATCATTTATGAAGATATTGAACAGAACAGAACTCAGAACTGATCCCTGCGGGATCCCACTCATTATACCCTTCCAGCATGACTGTGAACCACTGATAACTACTCTCTGGGAATGGTTTTCCAGCCAGTTATGCACCCACCTTATAGTAGCTCCATCTAGGTTGCATTTCCCTAGTTTATTTATGAGAAGGTCATGTGGGACAGTATCAAAAGCTTTACTAAAATCAAGATATACCACGTCCACCGCTTCCCCCCCATCCACAAGGCTTGTTATCCTGTCAAAGAAAGCTATCAGGTTGGTTTGACACAATTTGTTTTTGACAAATCCATGCTGACTGTTACTTATCACCTTATTATCTTCTAGATGTTTGCAAACTGATCGCTTAATTATTTGCTCCATTATCTTTCCGGGTACAGAAGTTGAGCTGACTGGATTGTAATTCTCTGGGTTGTCCTTATTTCTCTCTTTATAGATTGGCACTATATTTTCCCTTTTCCAGTCTTCTGGAATATCTCCCGTCTTCAATGACTTTTCAAAGATAATCGCTAATGGCTCAGATATCTCCTCAGTCAGCTCCTTGAGTATTCTAGGATGCATTTCATCAGGCCCTGGTGACTTGAAGACATCTAGCTTGTCCAAGTAATTTTTAACTTGTTCTTTCCCTATTTTAGCCTCTTCTGATCCTTCCTAATTTTCACTGGCATTCACTACGTTAGACGTCCATTCGCTACCAACCTTCTTGGTGAAAACCAAAACAAAGAAGTCATTAAGCACCTCTGCCATTTCCACATTTTCTGTTATTAGTTTCCCCCCCTTATTGAGTAACGGGCCTGCCCTTTCCTTGGTCTTCCTCTTGCTTCTAATGTATTTGTAGAATGTTTTCTTGTTACCCTTTATGTCTTTAGCTAGTTTGATCTCATTTTGTGCCTTGGCCTTTCTAATTTTGTCCCTACATACTTGTGTTCATTGTTTATATTCATACTTTGTCATTTGACCTAGTTTCCATTTTTTGTAGGACTCTTTTTTGATTTTGAACATCCAGAACAAATCCTGCAACGGTAATAATCCTGCCTAACCACCTGTATGTGAGGCTCATCTATCTTCCTCCTGCTAGGGCTGAGTCATGGTCTATTTTTGAACCCTTCTGCACAGCTGAGCTATAGATTGTTTGGGCTGAGGTGAGGTGGCCGCAAATGGCACCAATTACTGCAGCCTCTCTTAGGGGCTGGAAAAATCTAAACATCGAAGCTCATGAGTAAAAATAATGTCATGAAAGAAGGCTGGTGTGAGAACAGTGTATCCAGCATCCCTGTAAGGCACTTGGCCAGGAAGGTACTGCCAGAGAGATCCAGGGCTTACACCAGGGGGAGGCAACCTATGGCCGAAGGCGGCACGCGAGCTGATTTTCAGTGGCACTCACACTGCCCGGGTCCTGGCCACCGGTCCGGGGGGCTCTGCATTTTAATTTAATTTTAAATGAAGCTTCTTAAACATTTTTAAAACCTTATTTACTTTATATACAACAATAGTTTAGTTCTATATTATAGACTTATAGAAAGAGACCTTCTAAAAACGTTAAAATGTATCACTGGCACGCGAAACCTTAAATGAGAGTGAATAAATGAAGACTCAGCACACCACTTCTGAAAGGTTGCCGACCCCTGGGTTAGAAATTTAAAACAAAAACTTCAGGCCAATCATGGGTCAGAGCAGAGGACACAGTAAGGGTGAATGGAGGGTAGAAAAGAGAAACGATATCAATTCGTTTTCAGATATCCCATCAGGCTTGCAAAAATCATTTTGAGAGATTCAGGGCCAGATCGTCAGACTTCAATGACGTGAAGTCGATTTGCACCAGCTGAGGATCAGGCACCCAGCTTGAGATGCATTGGAGGAAACTTTGCAGGACTGACCCTTACATGTGGTGAGAATCATGTCCTTTAGTTACTTTACCTTTGGTCAGCTGTTTGCTACTCAGGTTAATTGCCTCAAAATGTCATTTCAGGACTGCAAGAAGAAAAGAAAGGGCTAGAAACAGATTTTAAAATGATAAAATGTGGGCAGACTCCTAATATTACCTCTTTATTCTTTCTTTTTCTACCTCACTGCTTTTATGGTTTAACTAAGCACAGTTCCATGATGCTTAAAAAGCTAATGCTGGGCCTGAAGTGAAATTTACAAGTCATGGTCTTGTGTCTTTGCAAGTCTGTTTTAACAGGTGTTAGCATAAAAACTGCCCAGATGGCTCCGATCCTCAGAGCAAAGCCAGTCTCTTAATAATTTCATTCTTCCCCATTAGAGGACAGAGCCTTCGCTCTGCCCAGCTGGTAAATATATGCATCAAACTCCCACGGTGGTTGCCATTAAAACATCACCACAGTTGCCTCAGAGTCAGATTTGAGATATAACAATATTTCCTGCAGTATTTCAGACCCATAAATTCCTAGAGAAGCATTCAGTAAATAACTGGCTGTCAGGTTCAGAGGGGCTGAGGACCAAATGGGCATTGGCGACTGAACTATTCCTAGTGGTGGTTCCCCCCGGATAGATCAGAATTAAGATACATTGGCAAAATACCACCAAGGAAGCTTGGAGAGCAGCTAACTGTGCTGTCCCTGTTCTATGGGTAAATAAAGGATTTCCCCTCCAAGACTAGCACTTTTAACAAATGTAATTAACCTGCTTGTGGAATCAGAGGATAGTCATGCTTAATAACTGATCCAGAGCCCACTGATATCAATGCAAAGTTTCCCGTTGATTCGAATGGGCTTTGAATCAAGTCCTTATTTCTGGATAGGTACGGTACATAAGCAAAGGTGTGCAAGGGAAGTGTTTCTTGCTGGTTGCTGGCTGGAGATTATTTTTCTGTCCATGGCCAGGCCACCTTTGGAACACTCTAACCCTGATTATGTTTAAAAAAAACCAAAACCCTTTTGTCTCCAGGACTTGCAAAATCCCAGAGACAGGCATGAGGAGATATTTTCTTTTTCCATGGGAAGACAATAAGCCTTGATGAAAAATGTTTGCATAATAGAGACAGGAAGCTTTAAAACCAAGTCAGATAACTGTCTGAATATATGTTCAGTATCTCTCTCATATGTTCAGTTTTAATCAGACTTTGTTGGCTGATGGGGGACAAGAGCGTCTGTTACTGTACATCTCCAGAACGCTGCAATCTAAGGAGACAAATGAATTATTTTAGCCATATTAAGGTTATAGCAGCAGTAGCTCAGTGAAGAATATGTCTGCAGCAAGTAAATATCTTTATGCATCAGCCAATGAGAGAGTTCCTTCTGTGCATTTAGTTAGGTTCTGTTTGGCTTAGAAGAAGAAAAAGCCATGCAATCCACCGATGTCCATTAATCTACCTTGTGAGATATCTACTGTGGATATCTTGTTTTCCTCTAAGGGCCTAATTCTCTTTAGTTAGAAATATATTCATGACTGCTGTTACCTTTGGCACTCAGTTCCACACATTAATTACCCTCTGTGCTAAGGAATGTCTCCCCTAAGGCTCAGCCCTTTCTTAGCTTCAGATCATAACCGCTTTTGGAAATTGCTGCTACCTCTCCAGTAGCTGTGTCACCTCCACCTTTCCTAGACCCTCAGCATTGTATCTGCACCTCTGTCATGCCCTCCTCAATCTGCTCCTCGATTGTGTTCATTAGATTAGCTTTCCTAACTGCCCAATATCTATCACCCCTGAACCCCCTTTGTTCCTGATATTTATACATGTAACAGACTAGGGCCTACAGACATGGTTGTGCCCGCTCTTCGTGCGGCACCACTTCTGCCTGGTGCTCTGTTCCTGCATTCTAATGCTGTTTGATTTCCGAGTTACTATCAGACACTGAGTTAACGGGATTAGGTTTCTGTCTAGACCAGGGGTTGGCAACCTTTGGCACGCGGCTCACCAGGGTAAGCCCCCTGGTGGGCCGGGTCGGTTTGTTTACCTGCCGCGTCCGCAGGTTTGGCCGATCGCAGCTCCCACTGGCCGCGGTTCGCTGCTCCAGGCCAATGGGAGCGGCGGGAAGCAGCCCGGGCCGAGGGATGTGCTGGCCGCCGCTTCCTGCCGCCCCCATTGGCCTGGGCCGGCAAACCGCAGCCAGTGGGAGCCGCGATTGGCCGAACCTGCAGACGCGACAGGTAAACAAACTGNTGCTCCAGGCCAATGGGAGCGGCGGGAAGCGGCGCGGGATGAGGGATGTGCTGGCCGCCGCTTCCTGCCGCCCCCATTGGCCTGGGCCGGCGAACCGCAGCCAGTGGGAGCCGCGATTGGCCGAACCTGCAGACGCGACAGGTAAACAAACTGGCCCAGCCCACCAGGGTGCTTACCTTGGCGAGCCGCGTGCCAGAGGTTGCTGACCCCTGGTCTAGACCAAGTTGTTGGTGTTGTGACTTGAAGTCTGGGACCATTTAAATCAAGACCTCTCTTACCATTTCTCTTTACATTGGGCTACATTCCATTCCATGGGTTACTCATACCATAGTGCCTCGTTAGTCTGTTTCTGCCTTGCAATTGGCTAGCCCTATGTGTAGAGTTCTTTGGGGAAGAGTATTCTGGAGTATGTCATATCACAGGGTCACCTTCTCATGCTGCAAGAAAGGCGGCTCTTTGGCTTCCCCGAGGCAGGCTGGGAAAGCTAGAAGTCTGTCTGATGCTACCTGGCTCACTGTGCATTCAGTACCGCCCTTGTCAGCCAGTCGGCGCTGCCCCTGCACAGAGACATCAATGCCTGGATTTTCTGTTTAATGGAATCTCTTCAGATACTTGGTACCCGAGTCCTTGCCAGGGGCGGTGATGGGAATAGTGCTTCAGCTACATATGTGTTCAGAGTTGAATGCCAGTCGACACTTTTCAGCACTGCGGATCAGATGATGAGACAGATGATATTGGAGCAGAATGGCGAGGGGAGATTGATTGGCTGCCCAAACCATGGGGCGATCTTTTAACTGGCATTTGTTGGGAAGTATTAATATTAAAAATAACCTCCCCCCACACACACACAGTCCCAATCTTAACCTCTGTTCATGCCAGTGGTGGATAACAGAACCCAATGCATCAAGCCAGGGGGAGTGTTGGCTCACAATATGCTTCTTCCCGGGCTTGCAAACATCTTTCCATGGCATGATTCGGGGAAGTTGGTGTTGGTTGATCAGAGGGGACAACCTCTGCATGGGAAATGCTGGTGCAATTTAGAGCTGAGTCAGCAGTGACTGGTTCGTGCACTCTCTCACACACACACAGATTTTCTGCTGCAACCACATTTCGAAAGCCTTTTATGTTAAAGTGCCACATACCACACAGTCATGAGTTAAAGATCCACTGGAAGCCAGGCACTATGCAATTTACAGAACTGAACTCAAGACCTGAACTTGCTTTAATGATTTATTAAACCAGCAAATTGCACGGTCTTTGTCTTTCATTCTGGATTAGATTGCAAGCAATTTTGTGCTGAATTAATTATTCTCAAGAAATCAAGAGTCACCCAGTTTTGTAATGTTTCCTCCCCTTAATTATTGCAAAAGTGAAAAATCTGAGGGTTTTTTTGCTTAGATGAACAAGAGTAAATTTTACTTTTCCCTACAGGACTTCACCGTTATCTCAGATGTTTGTGCAAAAATGTTGAAATGGTCTTACCTAAAGCTAATATTTGTTTATGATGCAGTTGATTTAAAGGCTTTAATTTAGGTTATTAAGTTCCCAATCCTGCAAACACTTGCACATATGAGTAACCTTAAGCATGTGACTAGCTCCATTGAACTCAGTCAACGGGACTGCTCACACACACAAGTGTTTATAGGATTGAGACCTACATATGTCAGCATTTAAAGAAATGAGAACACAGCTCGGATGTAACCGTATCACTAGTAGGTAAAAAATCCCTAGGCCTTTTCAACTCACCTCTCCTGTCTTGGATTTTTTAGGTTGCATCAGGTGAATTTTGATGCTCCCACCTGCGAAGGCAAACGACGAGAAACGCTCTCGCTAATAGGGGACTTCTCTTCTTCTGCGGAATTCTTCGTCACTATCGCGGTCTTTGCCTTCCTCTATTCCTTGGCAGCCACCGTTGTTTACATTTTCTTCCAGAACAAATATCGTGAAAACAACAGGGGGCCTTTAATTGTAAGTGGGAATTTTCAGTTTCCTCAAATCTGTGTCTTTTTACTATTGGATTTTTGGTGCTTGTGTTTGTTGTCTTGTTGGAGAATTGATGGGTGTCCCACTTCCTTGCGCAGTTCTTGACTCTGATACTTCCATGCTTTAATGTTGATTTAATCGTTTAGGACCATGAGAAGAGGGATGACGGAAACCACATGGCCCATATAAATATAATTTGGTCTCAATCCTGTGAGTACGTGTGGTACATTATGCCATTGACTTCAATGAGACTTTTCAATTGTGTTGTAAGTGTTTTCAGGATTGGGTCCTTACTGGTGAAGCTACTGGTGGAATGTGGGGAAGTGGTGAATGGATGGTCTGGGAAGGAGAGATTGCTGAGGCCGGGAAGAAGTAGGCAGGTGGAAAAGCAGGGGGAGAAGAGAAATCTCTAGGAGCAATACAGATCTTAGAGTGACCCTAACAGGCCACTAAAATGATGCCTTGGAGCCCAAGCTTAACCCTGAAGACAGCTTGTTTGTTGATTTAGCAGCTACAACTAGACATCTAGACTGTTCTCAGTGGTACCAGATGACAGAACAAGGAGTAATGGTCTCAAGTTGCAGTGGAGGAGGTTTAGGTTGGATATTAGGAAAAACTTTTTCACTAGGAGGGTGGTGAAGCACTGGAATGGGTTACCTAGGGAGGTAGTGGAATCTCCTTCCTTAGAGGTTTTTAAGGTCAGGCTTGACAAAGTCCTGGCTGGGATGATTTAGTTGGGATTAGGTCCTGCTTTGAGCAGGGGGTTGGACTAGATGACCTCCTGAGGTCCCTTCCAACCCTGAGATTCTATGATTCTATGATCTATGATACATCCACATCTAAATTTTAGACCATTATCTGCTGTAGATTTGTTGAGAATACACAGTAGCTTAGGCCCCTGTGGCAGTCAGCGAGAAATATTTTGCTCCCTGAGGTGGGGTTTTGTCACATTGTTTGTGGAATGTTGCTGGGGCTGGTTCTGCAGCATCACACTGTCCTCCATGCTGAGTTCCCCGTGGGTGCACAGTTCCACACTGGGTATTAGTTTATCCCACTATTTAAGCTAACAGCATTGTGCAGCTCCTGCTTCAGTGCACTATAGCTGTGGTTGTTTCTCTACAAAGATTGATTCTTGCAAGGTCAGAATAAAAATCAATGGCTATTAAATAGCCACTTTATTATAAATCAGTCTTTTAGGGTCCTTTTCTTCCTGGGTTCCATTCGCACTTGAATGCATCATGAATCGTGAGATGCCTTGTGGTCTGTTTATTCAGATAATCTCTGCATGTTTGAGTCTCACGCTACACTCGTATTTAATTGGTTCTCTGAATGTGCAAGTTTTTACAGGAACCCACTTGTGTCTTGTCTCCTGATTCACATATTGAATTCTTCCTTCCAAAGATTGTAGAGGAGAAAAAGGATACACTAGGGTGAGTTGTGAAACATAAGGCTGCGGAGAACAATTCAATTAGAGAGGGGCTTAAGGGAAAAAATTCAGCTCTGGATTTCAAATACCCCAAAGTTCACTGAGGCGAGGGGGCAGAGGGGAGATCCAGGCTATTTGGTTCAGAACTGTCTCTACAATGACTCATAGTTTTACCTGCATAATAAAAGCACAAGGTAAATAAAAGCAAAATGATATAAATTGCCAATATAGAAGGGATGTACCTATGAAAGGAAATGTCTAGAGCAAACGTAATGAAAGAAGAAAAACGGGAAGGTAGCATTAATATCTTTTTAGTGCTGGCTGAAAAGTTTTTCTTTAAAAATGTCTATTTTGAGCTATTCAACTTTTTTGCAACATTCAGAATTTCCAACATTTTGACAAATTGATTTAAAATAAAAAATGTTAGTTTCAATTCCCATCTAATGAAATAAAAATGAAAATGTTTGGGGTTTTTGTCTCCCTTTTCCCCCTTTTCACAGTGGAGGGAAAAACATTTACTGGAAAGGGTGAGGGAGAAGGAGGGGAAATCTCTTAAAAAAAAGTGAAATACAAATTTTTTTTGCTTTGATTCCATTTGATTTGATTTGAATGAAGTAAATTTTTATTTCAAGTTGCTTAATCATAAAATCTGAATATTCCACAGGAAAAAAGCTGAACAAAATGAAAAATTTTGGTTTCAATTTTTTTATGGAAAATAATACAATTTTTTTGACCAACTGCAATCACTACAGGAAATAACTTACAACAAGGAGAGTTGAAAAATCATACTAAAATCTCAAAAAGAACAGGAGTACTTGGGGCATCTTAGAGACTAACAAATGTATTTGAGCATAAGCTTTCCTGGGCTACAGCCCACTTCATCAGACGCATGTAGTAGAAAATACAGTAGGAAGATATACGGTAAATACACAAAGGACATGAAACAATGGGTGTTACCATACACACTATAACACTATAAGGAGAGTGATCAGTTAAGGTGAGCTTTTACCAGCAGGAGAGAAAAAAAACTGTCTGTAGTGGTAATGAAAATGGCCCATTTCCGGCAATTGACAAGGAGATGTGAGGAACTGTAGCGGGGGGAATAAGCATGGGTAAATAGTTTTACTTTGTGTAATGGCCTATCCACTCCCAGTCTTTATTCAAACCTAATTTAATGGTGTCCAATTTGCAAATTAATTCCAATTCAGCAGGCTCTGCTTGGAGTCTGCTGGTGAGTATTTTCTCCAACCCCTCAGACAGAGACAAACACCTACAAGATCTCTAGCAAGTGTTCTTACAACTACAATCCCCACCTGAAGTGAAGAAACAGATTGACAGAGCCAGAAGGGTACTCAGAAGTCACCTACTACAGGACAGGCCCAACAAAGAAAGTAACTGAATGCCACTAGCCATCACCTTCAGCCCCCAACTAAAACCTCTCCAGTGCATCATCTAGGATCTACAACCTATCCTGGAGGATGATCCCTCACTCTCACAGATCTTGGGAGACAGGCCAGTCCTTGCTTACAAACAGCCCCCCAACCTGAAGCAAATACTCACCAGCAGACTCCAAGGAGAGACTGCTGAATTGGAATTAATTTGCAAATTGGACACCATTAAATTAGGTTTGAATAAAGACTGGGAGTGGATGGGCCATTACACAAAGTAAAACTATTTCCCCATGCTTATTTCGCTCTCCCCCACCCCCACACCAGTTCCTCTCATATCTCCTTGTCAATTGCCGGAAATGGGCCATTTTCATTACCACTACAGACAGGTTTTTTTTTCTCTCCTGCTGGTAAAAGCTCACCTTAACTGATCACTCTCCTTATAGTGTTATAGTGTGTATGGTAACACGCATTGTTTCATGTTCTCCGTGTATATATATCTTCCTACTGTATTTTCCACTACATGCGTCTGATGAAGTGAGCTGTAGCCCACAAAAGCTTATGCTCAAATTAATTTGTTAGTCTCTAAGGTGCCACAAGTACTCCTGTTCTTTTTGCGGATACAGACTAACACGGCTGCTACTCTGAAACTAAAATCTCAGAAAACCATGTAGTTTGTTATTACATGATATTTTACTATTAAGAATATTACCACCATATTGCTTCCAAAATTCATTCAAAATCCATGATGCAGTCTGTCACAGGTAACAGTGTAGTATTCATTCACTGTGTTCTATTTAACCAATTGTAATGGAGTTCAGGGGTTACATTTAATAGGCTTATGTGGCTAATGTTGTTGTTCTCAGTTTTTCTGTCTGTAAAGCAAGGATAATTTACATTACTCATAAGGGTGTTCTAAATATTAAGCCATCCGTTTGCACAGTGTTTTAAAGATGTAACCAGCTGTTGGTGCTGAATATTGTTATGAAGTGTCATTGTAGCACCACATCTTGCTGGGTATCTTAGTAATGAATACACATGAACATTTCAGAGAAGTTCTAGTAACTTGCTGAGATTTTTTTTCTGTTGGAAATATCATTAAATGCAACTGTTAACTGGCCTGTCCATTTACACAGCATGGTTGGGAGCATAGTAACCATTACATCTTATGCTGACAATTATTGACCCTCTTGGTTAACTCATTGAGTACTTGTACTCCCGTGTCTGTCTATATCCATCTGTCCAGCTCCTTGGGGCACAGACTGTCTTTAGGTTCTGTGTTTGTGCCGCGCCTCGCACAGCGGGCTCTGGTCCCAGACGAGGGCTCGTAGGCACTACCATAATATAAATAAATAATAACATGAATCATTTGTCCATGCAGTGAGATTCACTGGGAGCGTTTGGGTGCTGGCAATAGAGAGGTCTTGAAGCGGTTTCTTCAAAGAAAACCAACTTAATCTTCTCTTCAGGTTGGAGAGACCAATCTCTATTACAGAGATAACATGGGAGGCACATAGGGTGACCAGACGTCTCGATTTTATCGGGACCTTCCCGATATTTCGGTCTCTGTCCCGCGTCCCGACCGAGATATCCGCAGGCAGCACTTTTTTTTTTCTCTCAGCCGGGACTCACTTGGTTTTTTTTGTTTTTTTCTGCAGCCCCCTCCCTCCCCCCCATGTGTCCCGATATTTTATTCCCCTCATCTGGTCACCCTAGTGGCACAAATCGACACCGAGTAGCCCTGCCCTTCCCATTTCAGCCAGAAACACGTCTCCTAGTCAATTGTGGAGAATCTGCCACCTCTCCAAGTGAGAGGGAGAAACTGTGAGTAATGCCTCAGTCACTAAGCCCAGTGGAAAAGAGAAGTGATTATGAGACACAGTAATTTAAAATGTCTCTACCTGAAAGAGTTAGTGTAGCGGTGAGTCACAAAGAAGCAAAAAAACGTCAGCAATCAAGTGGCCCATCAGTCTCCGTTCTTTTCACCTTCAGGCCTAGTTGCTCCCCCTAATCATCTATTGGTGCCAAAAGAAGGCAGACGTAGCAAGACAACAAGTGGAGGGAAGACCTAAAAGTCCTTGCTCTGTGCAATGGCAAAATATCATCAAAACAGAGAGCCCAAGAGGCAGAACCTACAAAGGAAGAAAAAGCAGGTACAGCCAGACGTCATTCAAGGGCTCATATCATCTGAGTTTACTTCCCAATATGAAAATTAAAAGTGCAAACCAGCATCCTGTATGGCACAAGTCCATGTAGCCCATGTAACGGTGAAATACTGGCAGTGAAAAGCCTGTAACACACCTTTCAGCTCCAGGTTGATGTTGCAGTGGAATGTAGTATACAGGAAGATATATCCAGGTGTATGGCTCTCTTTGATCCCTGAGACACTGATCCTCCCAAAGAAAGTTATTCTACAACTCTAGAATGTTCTGTGCAGCGCTGAAGCAATCTAAGAGGCCTCCTGTTCACATCACTAGAGATACATAGACCAATTGTCAGTTATTTCCTCTAATCACTGGGGACGGGCACTCCTAGTGCCATTTCTATAATGCATTTTTTCCTGCTCCTCAGTGAATCATTAGGTAGAAGATTATCACAATTTCAGCCGTCACTTTGTTCTTGTCCCTGATCCCAGGCTGATCTTGAACAAAAAGCCCACCCCTTTTAAACTTCATTCTCACTCTTGAATTAACATTTGTTCATTCTGTGATTACTCCCGCCTTTAAACTTCACGCTTCAGGGAGCTGCTTTTTGCTTTTTTCAGGATTTTTAAAATAAATTCTATAGGAAAAATGGGGGGAAAGCTGTGTCACTTGAAATTTAAAAAAAGGACAGAAACCCTGAAATAGACAATAGGAGCACTGCCAATGAATCAGATCTCATTGAGCCTAATTTAATGTGAAGTATAGTATCAATAGAACAAATTCAACATTTTAATTCCTTGTAGGAACAAGAAAATCATATAACATATATTTTGGTAATTAAAGGTTTTAAATAGTATGAAAAAGCAATATTTATTACTGTGACAACCCAGAAATCATTAGATAGTATAAATTATTTGTACAAATATACACATTTGTGTGTTAAAGTTTTCAATAAACATCACTTTAATTGAAGCTTATATTTTCTTGAGAAGGAGAGAACAGTAAGAAATCAAACATTATTGTGATTAAATATTTCCAATAACGAAAGATTTAAGTTCCCTCTGCTGCCAGTCTGATGATGATGCTAAAGACAGTGCAGGTAGTGATGCCTATCAGTAAAGTTTCCATTATAAGACCCTGTTTTCAGTTACTTATTACTCTACCAAATTTTAACCATTCAGGTTGAAATTTTCCATCTGCCTAAGGTTGAACTTTTTTGAAAAGTGTCAGCGCTAATGGTTCAATTGCTTCTGAGAACGATGTTATGGAAAAATACATTGTTTTTCCATGTTAAAAAAAATTCGTATAGCCATTTCATTGAGACGCTCTAGCACTGCCTGGGGATACATGTCATGCCTTTGAAGATATGCCCACATTGGACCAAGTTATAAACCTCTGAAAAATCTCAGTTTGCACCTACTCAGTAGAGACTTGTTAGCGCTTGACAGCTAAATTGTCTGAAGGCTAGTATCTGAAAGCCTGTGCTGTCACACACAGGTGTGGCAGAGGCACAAAGTAATCCACCATCTGTGCAGTTTCCTTCATTCCAGCCAATGAAATTGTTGCTTGCATATTAGCTGTAGAGTAAGGGTGGTGACTGGCTGAGTTATCTCTGAGTGGTCTAAGACTCGTGGCATAGAATAGATACATACCTTACTGTAGCTGTACCATGTACACGTGTAATTTGTAAAGGCAAAATGTCTGATAACTTAAAATAGGAGAGTAACAGACTGCGAGTCCCAGGGATGATATCCCAGGTGATAACCTGGACAAAATTGTTCTCAACCAAGCTTGCAGTGCTTTTCATCGCTTCACACTGACTCAACAGACATTCTGGGCTTCAGAGTGACACCCAGTGACAGTCCTGGAATCTTATATAGATTCCTTCTGCACGGGGGCAGGGATAGCTCAGTGGTTTGAGCATTGGCCTGCTAAACCCAGGGTTGTGAGTTCAATCCTTGAGGGGGCCATTTAGGGATCTGGGGCAAAAATCTGTCTGGGGATTGGTCCTCCTTTGAGCAGGGGCTTGGACTAGATGACCTCCTGAGGTCCCTTCCAACCCTGATATTCTATGATTCTAAGTATGCTCCGTTCCCCACTCCTCTCCTGTGACATTGTGCTTGGGCTTATCCTCACTGAGCCATTGAGTGGGCTTTAGCCCAAGGCTGTGCTGGACTTTCCTTGTAATTGTTCCTTCTGACTGCTGGCCTCTGTGGTAGCAGTCACAGGAGCAGGGAGCCTGTCTGTCCATCCTCTCACTGAAGGTCCCCACCCAGGCAGTGTGGCAGAGAAGGCAGGAGCTACCTGACTCAAATGCAGATGGGAGAAAAAGAGGAAGGGGAGGGATAGCTGACTGTAGGAGGGAGTGGGGATTGGAAGGAGAGCCAGGGACGGGAGCAGAAGACAGGGAAGCGAGGACAAGAGCAATCTTAATTCTGGCATTTCCTGACTTTTGGGTGCTTGACTTTGCAACCATAATGTTCTTTTAACATAGTTTTTTTTGGATGTAATATGTATGTACAGTATGTCCTGAGCTGTTTGTTAATAATAATTATAAGCATCAGTTGCATTTGACTCTGCAGCTGAACTTTGTTTTATTTCAAAATCCTAAACAACACACACATTCTAAATATAAGTCTGGGTCCACCTCAAGGAATGAAAAAGTAGGGGAACAAATCTAAATGAAAAACTATTCAAGTGATGGATTAGTATTCAACAGACAGGAATATTTTTAAAGGAATTAATTACACAGATGACCGAGACTCTAATGGGCATAGAGTCTCATTCTGAGATTTACCCCCAAAAAAGTCATTTTCTGAGACATCCATTACTCAGGGCAGGTAGCTAATCTGAGACCGATGGCCCTGTTTCTGAGCACATTACAGCGGAGTGACTCCATTATCTCCCGGGGAGTTGCTCCTGATTTACACTGGTCTGAGATCAGAATCAGACTGGATAACCTTAATGCATTCCAGCCTCATCTATTTCAATAATGTACTGAAAAGCTGTCTTTGTCAGCTTTGTTAGTCTCAGTCATTGGCAAGCAGATAGTAACCAATCCAATTAAGCCATACAAAGCTTTTGGGAATGTGGGGTAGGCAATGGGATATTTCCATCATGTCCTGAATGGGAAACTGGGAGAACTTTCATAATCTGCGTCAGTCAGTACATATCACTCCATCGTCTTGTTTTTCTTCACAAGCTTCTCCATGTGTACACCACTTAGAATATGTAATGTGACAGCTATAATCCATTGTGCCTTCATCTGCTTTTACTGTTTTCTGGGGGAGAGTTATAGGTCATCCTGAAAAATCACATACATTTAATTACTATTGAATGCAACTTTAATATTCAAATCAATTCAATAACGGCACAAATTAATAAGAGCATTAGAAAACTGATACTGATGAAGGCTATTAAAATGACTACAAAATTGAAGAGAGACTTCTCACTTGCAAAGTGATCAGTGGATACATCTCATTGATAATACACAGAAACATGAGTGGATGTAAGTTTCCAAATGTAAAAGGATGAAGTCTTTCCCTAGCATCTGGAATTCAGTGAATAATTAAAACAAACAGGAGGTTATTTGGTATTCTACATATAGTATGTAACAATTACAAATATGTACATTTAAAACAATCCTGTCTATTTTTCTCTTCCTCACAAGGTATCCTCTGCTGCATATTTTTAAATTTTGTCCTCCTTTTGTATTTTAGAAAACAATAAGAATTTCCATAAAAATCCAGAGAAGAAAACAAATACACAGAACAATGACTGCCTGTTTACAATTAAAACAAAAATGAAAGCTACCAATTATCTTAAGGATTCTGTGCATTTCAAAGTGACATTTTCAATCCACATTTGTCATTTCCTTTTTAAAACACAAGACTGTTTTACTTCATGCTTTATTAGAATAGAATGTGCATTGTCTCTTTGAACCAAGAAGGTTCCAACTGTATCTGTCACATTCTTAATGTTCCAGACTATCCTGATTTATCATCATAAAGCTAAACCATCACACCTGAAGTATTACCGGTATTTTATTTTACTATTCAAAGAAGTTACATTCTTGTCCAAGCTTCAGTTAGCCATAGCTTAAAACAAGTAAAATGCAGATTTACTTTGGGAAGGGGCAAGAGAAAGAACAGAAAAATGCCCATCTTGCATGCAAAAGGCAGAGTCTGGAAATTCTTCATTTTCCTCTTAGCTGATCCCTCAGTACTTTGTGAGTTTCCATGCCTGAATATGGCAGACTGCTAGCAAGCTCCTTCAGTGAAAAGGCATTAAGTATACAGCCAGCTCCCTGGACTTCTTTTCCTTTAACTTTATACTCTGGTTCAGGGGCTTCCTCATCCTTAGAATTTGCTGATAAACAGACAGGCATCAATTCTGACTGGGGGGTGGGGGGGAATCATTTTTCAGACTCTGTCAAATCCACTCCAAGCCTTTGCTTTTCCCTAGGCATATAAATCTTGTACAAAACCTTATGCCAGATCTAGAAGTGATGTCTCTCCAGCATGGTTAGATTTATGGCGGGGGGAATTCATCAATCCAGGAAGTATTTTCAGAACAGTATTATATGACAGCAGCAAAGAATCCTGTGGCACCTTATAGACTAACAAACGTTTTGCAGCATGAGCTTTCGTGGGTGAATACCCACTTCTTCGGATGCAAGCTCATGCTGCAAAACGTCACCCACGAAAGCTCATGCTGCAAAACGTCTGTTAGTCTATAAGGTGCCACAGGATTCTTTACTGCTTTTACAGATCCAGACTAACACGGCTCCCCCTCTGATATTATATGACAGGAGGCAAAACAGGTAGCCAATGTACTACCTGAAATTAAAAAAAAAAATAGGCTTACTGCCTTCTCTTAAAGGTTAACAAAAGGGAAGGTGAAGACACGTTTAGCTGTGACTTTTGGCATTGAGGAATGTGATCACATGCATTAGGGGGCTGTACATTTCTTTTCTGAATGGTTTGTTAACGTTTTTCAAAAAGTAGTCTGAAAAATTGATCGAGTTACTTTGCACATTGCAAACCTTTCAGTAGAGGTTGAAATTGTGCTTCCTTATTGAATCTAAGAACAATGAGAGAGAATGTGGAACGTCCATTCTAATAGTTTAGCGATAATTTAGAGCTGAGTGAAATCTTTTGTAAAGAGAAGCATCTCAAAGGAAAATGCTGGTAGGCATTATTATTTTTCATTAATCTGAATTACAGTGGTGCCCAGAGGCCCCAACCATGATACCAAGATCAGGGCCCCTTTGTGCTACGTGCTACACTTTTATTTCATAAGAAATTGCCCGTGCCTTGAAGAATTTAGTCTAAACACACAAGACACAGGCTGGGAGAAGGATAATACTATTATCCCCATTGTACTGAAGGAAAACTTTTACACCCCAAACTGGAACATGTAATATAGAGATGACTTTGTCTTCAGACAAGGAGCACTTTGTATGGCTGAAGGAAAGTGCGTATGCTGGAAATGATGGGCTGTTCTTTTGAAGGAGGCACAACAAAAGTTTAATGTCTTTGTTCAATCAGTCACCTGGGAGATGTTACAAAGAAATGGGGAATTAATGGTTTGTGGCTCATTAACGTTAATTTGGTTCGTAATTAAAAATTCACAATGATATATCCATGAAAACTGTAGCATTTTTTAATCTAAAATGTTCTGATGGGCCCCTTCAAATATTGGGGGGGATTGGATTTGAAAAACAGCCACATATCTGGACCTTAATCTTCTCCAAATGTAGAGTTGTCATACCCAGGCACACTGCTGGGTTACAAAAATTAGGAACTTGCCTCCAGCGGTAGCAAATACCTTATAGAAAGACCAGAGGAATCCCTATAATGCTCGTTGCCATTTTTTAATGCAGCTGAAGGGGAAGAGATTGTTTCCTGAGTCCTGCTGTGCTCTGCCAACAGATGTTGTGAAGGCCAAGACTATAACATGGTTCAAAAAAGAACTAGATAAATTCATGGAAGCTAGGTCCATCAATGGCGATTAGCCAGGATGGGCGGGGGCGGTGTCCCTAGCCTCTGTTTGCCAGAAGCTGGGAATGGGCAATGGGGGATGGATCACTTGATGATTACCTGTTCTGTTCATTCCCTCTGGGGCACCTGGCATTGGTCACTGTCGGTAGACAGGATACTGGGCTAGATGGACCTTTGGTCTGACCCAGTATGGCCGATCTTATGTTCTTATGCATATGCTCTAAAGTCTGCCATGTGATTGTGCCTATCTTAACATACATAGGTACAAATGTTGCTATTGTTCATCAAAGTAGCCCTCGATGCCATCTGACTTAGTGACCTCCTGCAACACTGAAGTGTGGAAGGTGGCAACACTCATGGCAAAGTAGCGTTTGTGAATTTGACTGCCACAGGTTTGAGAGATGCTCTTGTTCTTGTATTTTGAGGGCAGTGGGGAGAATGCCATAGTCACTCCCATGACAGTTCATTTTAAAGCTTTATCCTCTAGTACATGCTGGCAACAAACTTCCACACCATTAACCAATAAACAGAGGCTGAGTTTTCATTGAGGCGTCGTAGGAATCAGGCCATCTCCACAATGATCATTGCACTGTGGGACAGGACCAGGAGGGCTGTTTGCACCATGTGTGCTCACACGATAGTGAGATCCACCCACACGAAAAAGATTAAGGCTACAAAGATTGAGCATCAATTGCTGTTCGTCCCTGGTGAAGCCTAGTCTATTTGGCATCATTGTAAACAGATTGGAGCCCTCGGGAAAGATCTACAACTGGTATAAATTGGTGTAGCTTCAATGTAGCCATGCTGATTGGCACCCGCTCAAGATGAGGTCCTGGGTGTGTGCATGCAAGTTGCACGCCAGTAGATCAACAGGGAGCAAATGGAATTTAGCATCTTAAACTTAAACAGGCGTTCCCTGATGCGTTGTAAATATTTACATATATTTTGTCAAGCCAAGACATCTGTGGAGTGGGCATTAATGAAGGGAAATGCTAGAAAACAAGGGAGAGTTGCAAAAAGAATAGGAGTACTTGTGGCACCTTAGAGACTAACAAATTTATTGTAGCATAAGCTTTCGTGGGCTACAGCTCACTTCATCAGAGTTGCTGTCTCTTTGCAGTTAAGAGTGATAGGTTTTTCTTTGTGAGATGGAGAAAGGAGAGTTAAATGCGTGTAATGAGCAGGTACTGAATTGCACATAAAACTTAAAGACAAACTGGCTAGGGCTGGTACAATGGGTGGAGGATGTTCCACAGTTTTTTGTCGGTTCAATTTGTGTGGTTTTTGCATCTCTCTCTAGCTGAAATGGTTCTAGTAAGTTCCAGTTTCAAGCTGAAATGTTGCATTTTCCAAATTTCACGAGGTATGGTAGCCATCTCTGGCTATTTTGGGCCGGGGAGGGGGAGACCAACGGGAGAGCTTTTGTTGTTGTTGACTGGCTCAGAGCTCGCCAAATGCAGACAATTCCTCTGAGAAAATCATTCACAGTAACGTCTCCTAACCCTCTTAGCCACCTGAGCTCGATGCAGACAGCAAGGGACCCAGAACCAATACCGTGAGACTAAAGTGATCCATCACAACAACGAGTGCAGCTCGAAATTGGAAAACCAGTAATGCGTCACGAGTCTGACACCAACACAATGTTTCTCAGTCATAATAGAAAAGAAAAATCATGTAAAATTTCATTGGAAAAAAAAAAGTCATAAAAGTGCTCCAATGAGGAATGTTTTTGCCAAACTCAAAAACAGACAACAAACTATTTAGCTCTGAATATTAAATGCAATTCTTAACATTACCCTCTTGGCTCTGCACAGTATATTTCAAATCTGGATTTCTGCTTTCCCTGAATGTGCAGCCCTGGCCTCTTTTCCAAAGGCACCTCTAGGAAAAGAGCAGAGTGTGTGAGCTGAGATTTGAGAGAGAAACTTTGCAGTGAGGAGTGAGCGGCAACCATGCAACAATACACGTTGAAGTGATCCATAGACATCGTTGAGGGATAGCTACTAAAAATCCTGATTTTGTTTGAAAGAAAAAAATTGCTCAGGGGATATTAAACATTCAAACTGTAAAATTTGTTTTAGAATGCAGAAACTCAGGCTTTCACTACCAAGGAGAAATCCTCATGCTAAGCATTAAACCCCAGAATAACTTAGCTTGAAATTCTCTTTTATTTTCAGCACGTTGTTATCTTGTAACTCTGCTCCTCCCAGAGCTGTGCAAACATTCATCCAGAAGCCCAAACCCACTTGAAATCAGAGCAGGTTCAGGTTCTAGCCAAAGCCACAAAGGTCAGCCCAGACTGACAAACCTTTGGTAGACATAAGCTTGTTCTACTCACACAGTTGTTCCCTTCTACCCAGCTAGTCGTGCCTTCAGAGTCTTGGGACCTTGCATCCTGGTCTCCAGGGATGCTGGGACCTGCCTCTCTTCTGTGGCCTGCTAAAGGTGCCAATTAAAACACATATTGTATTACCCTCTTTTGGCCTGCAATCTAGACAATTGTTTGGCTTCTGGCATGATCCACCTTCTCTGGTATTTAGAATGGGGCAAGGGTTTTGACTCAGCACCCTGGTTCCCAGAGGCCCACCTTCTGACATTTCCCTTCTGGCTGGACACACGTTGTGCCTGCCCTCCTGTACGTTTTCTCCCTATGCTCTGTGTGCCCCAGTTTAGAGCGGCATTTTTCTGTATCCCTCTCCCTAGATCGGGGTCTCATTTTACAACCTCGGACTGCCTTGCCATTTGTACCACCTGCTCTAGAGTGACGTTTGACCAAACCACTCTTCACCTGCACCAGCTTGAAACCTGTTGGTGTTAATACATTCCCAACCCAACTGTAAACAGGGCCAAAGCATCTGTGCAGCTGCAGAACAATCGCACGGGATTCGACAAACTGCAGCCCAGGGATCCAGCACATTTCAGCTGACTGTCTTGTCCGCTCTTGTTCCAAATGACACTAGAGAAAGGAACGGGATTAGCCAACACACCTGATGGATAGTGAACACTACATTAGCTCTGAAAAGTCTCCGTCTGGAGGCACCTGCGTAAAGTGCTTTGCCAGTTGTTAAGCTTTCCTTTCTTAGCAAGCTTAATCTTCATTATCAAGTTACTTTCACTCAATTTGCTTCTACCCACCTCAAATTTCTACCCAATGTTATTAAAAAAAAAGCCTTGACTTCCTCAGCTTGATTTAATTTCCAAGGTATTAAAATTCTGGCAGAATTAAGAAAAACAAATTCTGCTTAATAAAAAAGGCTTGAATTGGAACCCATGTGACATTTTATGTGCAGCGTTGGCGTGCAATTAGATTACATGTCAGGCCCCGTAAGAGTGGACCTCAGTAAATTAAATGTGAATTGTGCTAAATGTCAATCTAGCAATTATCTCACCAGTTTCAGCCCCAGTTATGATTTTTCAGGAAGATATTTGCCTGTAAACTATAGGGTTTTTTTTACTGCTAAGGCTTCAAAGAATAACATCTTTTGATTGGAGGTGTCCTTGAGACTTAATGAATTGCACTCAGGCCTAGCGTTTTCACTCACCATGAAGCCCTTGGGTGTTGATATATTTGTCGTCAATTCCGTAACACAAGCTTCAAGAGAATTCCTCTAGGTAGCAAGAAGCGAGGTCAGTGTAAATCAAAGCATCGTAGCATGGCCATTTAGCTGCTGCAGCCCTGTGTGTCAGGGAGGTTTGCCATTAAGAAGAGTAGCTAGCTTCTGGCATTCTATTGAGGTGCAGTAAATTTAATCCTGTTTGTGAGGGTGAAGAAATCGCTTCCTCATTATTTCTTGTAAGGGTGGCTTATGGATTTGAGTGGCTTCCAGCATCAAAAGGACGGGGGGGGAGGGGGAGGGGGAGGGGAACTGAGGAGATGACCCTCCTCTAAATTTAAAATATCACTTATGCCTTGCATGTCAGCCCACCATACTGCACTTTGTACTGCATTCTTTCACTTCCAGTCATACCTCCCTTATATGTTAAGTGGGGGGGGGGGAGGGCAAGAGTGGGAAAGCAGCCTGCATGGGAGATGGTGGGATACCAAGACACAATCATGTAATGAGTGGCACGTTAGACTTGCGACACGTCAACCATCTGCTGCAGACTGACAGATGGGATGAAGAGTGACAGTAGAATGGCTCCTTAGTTTTAGCAGGACATAAAAAGCTTGAAAAATAACACTTTTTTCCCTCCCGAGACCCACACAGTAGCAATAGAGTTTGGTCACTTGTTCCTGTAAAAAGTGAGAGATGTGTGTAGGCATGTCTGTAACAGAAAACGGGCAACGCAGTTCAGAATAAATGCAGTTTCAGTTGTGAGTTAGACTCATAAAGCCCTGACATTCGTTCTCTCGTGGCTTCACACTGGTAGGAAGTAGGTAATGGTGCGTGGTACCTTGCAGAATCAAGCCCTTGGAATGTTTTTGTTTGGTTGGTTTGCTGCTCGTAGTAGTGAAGGACTAGTCAGTTTCAGATGGCACTCAGCTGAAATACTGATGCGCAGTGACAGCATTTTGCAAAGGAGCTCCTGAGCACACAGCATATGGTAACTGAGCTAAAATTAAGCAGGTGTGGAACTGCTTGCATGGCCAGACTGTCAAGAGTTCAGCTCCTACCTAGACATCTAAATAAGGGCCAGATTTACAAATTCACTCACCACCCAGCAGCCTGCTTTGGGACACTGAGGGACAGATTTTTCAAGACTGTTCAGCATCCAGCAGGCTGGATGGACTCTTCTGAAAATCTGGCCACTTACTTAGAAACTTAAATTGGATCTGTGCTCATTTGAAAGTCTCTACCTAACGGGGGGCACTGAGCACTTTTGAAATTCTGGCTGTGGCTTAAGACCATCAGATTATTGCCAGGCAATAAAAAGCTCTCTTTCTGTCCTATAATCTGAAGTTTGATTTTTTTGATACATTTCCTCTGATGCTTCACTGCCCAGTAGACACATCTATCTGATGCTTTTGTCTCATCTGGTTTTACAGGACTTCATCGTGACAGTGGTCTTCTCCTTCTTGTGGCTGGTGGGTTCGTCTGCTTGGGCAAAGGGACTGTCTGATGTAAAGATTGCTACTGATCCAGACGAAGTGCTATTACTGATGTCGGCTTGCAAACAGCAGTCTAACAAATGCATGCCTGTGCGCAGCCCTGTTATGTCAAGCTTAAACACTTCGGTTGTAAGTAGATCTGTTTATTTTTTTTACTGTTAGGCAATGAAAGTGTGTGCACCTATTTTCAGCTCTCCGGAGATCCTCAGCTGCTGTAAATCTATGTAGGTCCACTGACTTCTTTGGAAGTTCCTAAAACGTTGCCAATGATTTGACTGAAAATGCTGCCTCACTGAGATAGTTACCATGGAGAAAAATTATAGAAACGGGTAGTTTCATTCAATGTCAGTTCACTTTCAAAGTGAACATTGGGGACACACCTATAAAACAAGTGTGATTTTATGACTGTATCTCCCATAGGTATGGTTCTCTAATGTGCGGAATATTTATGCCTTACCAATATTTATGCCTTTGGTCCCTGCACCAAAGATCTTACAGACCAAGGTTTCAATGCTTAGCTAAACTTTGAGCCGCCAACAGGCCATTTCCCTTCCTTTGACACTCCAGCTTTTGCTTATCTGTCGATCTGGATGCTCATCCTCATCCATGCAGGATCTAAGCCAGACCGTCCATAAGAGCACCCTCCCATACACCCCACCTATAATTCAGTATTCTGCTTGTGTATTGCCTTCTCCTCCAAATGCATTTTCTTCAGCGGCAATGAGCTCTGCAGGTGGAACACCACAGCCCAACAAAGGTGGTCGCAGCGGCAGCATCAGAATGAGACACACAAAAAACAGAATTAGTATCGTGCATGCTCGCACTGCCTTTCCTGGGTGCAGCGAAGGTTCTGTTTGCTTTCAGCTTGAATCTACCATCACGTGTTGAAAAATAAACACTCTGTGTTTGTCTTAAGTAGAGCTGGGAGGAAAACAGTCTTCCTGACCTGACAAAAAATGTTCAAGATTTCGACATTTTTTTCTCACTCCACATCGAGCTGAAAAGTTGAAATCTCAAAAAGGTTCATGAACAGATAATCCAACCATATTCAGGTTGGGTCAACTGAAATTTTGTTTCAATTTTGACTTAATTTTTACTCTGAATTTCTAAGCCAAGTAATTTCAAAGCGAGAAGCAGAACTGTTCATTTAGAAAATGGTGGGGGGGGGACATTTTGACAAATTAAAAAAGAATTGAAAGTTGTCAGACTGGCCCATTCCCATGAAAAGTCTAAGTTTCAGCAAATTGTGAGTGCCTCTAACACTAATTAATGTTACAAAGACAACAGCAAAACCTTCAACCGCCAACACAACGAAATAGTCAAGGCTTTCTCTGCCAACTCCCATCCCCTATAAACAACCATCCCCTTCAAACCCCAACTGGTTTAGCTACTTGGGCAAAAAGATGGGCTTTGCAGCTGCTTCCCTGACTATTTTGGGCTAGGCACGAACCCTGGTTTCACAGCTGAGCATGTAGCTTCCTGAGCCTTTTGGGAAGGGTTGTCTTTAAATAGCCTCGGCTCATTTCATTAAAAGAAGTGTCTTGGATAAAGCTGAACATACATATATATTAAGCCACAAAAATCAGGCCTTTGTACTGATGAATTGCTTTGGTTCTTGTTTAGGTCTTTGGATTCTTGAACTTTATTCTCTGGGCAGGAAATATTTGGTTTGTTTTTAAGGAGACTGGGTGGCATTCCTCGGGCCAGAGGCACCCTCCAGACACCATGGAGAAACAATCAAGCAGCTATAACCAAGGTGGTTATAATCAAGACAACTATGGCCCAACTGGAGGATACAACCAACCTGCAGGCTTTGGCCAACAAGCTAACTATGGCCAGGTGGGTGAATATGGCCAGCAACAGAGCTATAGTCAGAGTGGGCCCACCTCATTTGCCAATCAAATTTAGCATTCACAGAGTTTGCATTCTTACACCCCTTATATGTAGACAGTGTAACAACACTAGGTTTCAGTGGCACCAGATTTGTAAAGAAAGTTTAAATAGATTAATACTCCATGAGAGTATGTAATGTAAATCCAAGATCTAATGATACCTATTGAAGCAGATGGTGGTGGCTAGTTTGTTATTTTTGTCACTAGACAACTGATGATGATGTACAGGTCTGTCTCATCTTACGCTGGGGTTACGTTCCACGGTCAGCGCGTAAAGCGAAAACCGCGTATAGTCAAAATTACATTGAGTGCAATGGCGGGCAGAATCGCCCGCACTACAGAAACAGTATTTAAATTGTTATTTTTCTCTTTTTTTTTGTTTTTGCCGACCGCGTAAAGCTGAAATCGCACATGTTAAATGCGCCTAAGATGCGACAGACCTGTATTCATCACAGGTGGTGAACTGGAGTAAGTGTTGTATGTATTGTATAGATAACTTTATGGTAGTCTGTATGTGTACTAAAATGGTAGAAGCATTTTGTAGCCTCAAGTCTGTAGTATATAATATGCATAACATAATGAAGTAGAATGGAATTTTTCTCCTGCATTTTGGTGAAAAACAGAAGTGTTTTATTCTGATTTCTAAAGATTATTCAGTATATCACAATGCATGTAACATTGTTCCCAAATTTTCAAGACTGCCTGTTTGTGACGCTTTAGAGCATTTGTTTTTAGTATATTTTTTCCAGAGGATTTTTTAAATTATTATTCTGATTAACCAATTCCCGTGTGACTTAGTGCATGGATAAGCAGTTTCACACCAACAGAATGTTTTGGACCCTGTATATGGAATTTTTCAATTTCTGCCACTACTTTTTTTGTTAAATGTATGTTTAAGAAAATGTATGTATATTTTATATATTTTGCAGAGTTGGGTATATGGCTTACCAAGTTCTGAATGCTTTGTAACTAAAATGTTTTTCCTTGAAAGAGCATTCAGTAGCATAAACGGTACCTGACCAATGTTTATTCCAGTTAACTAAGCTAAGTATTCATTCTATAAATCACTATTTCTATTGATGTTTTGTGAAACTTTTAACGTGAGCTGTGAAAACTAAGGACCAAGTAACTGTGTTATATGTTTACAAAGGTATTTATTTAATTAGGATAACAGAGGTGCAGATATCAGTAACCAAAACCATGTGAAAAATATGCCACATGTCACATGCATAATTTAACAAAACATGGCAACGACATAGACCGTTGTTAGTCAACAATATAAAGCGTAATTATTCCTTTATTCTGGATGGAAATATTTCCATCTATGCTATTTGAAAATCATAAAATGACAGTTCTGTTCCATCATTATGGTGAATGCTGGTTTTGAATAACGGTTTTGGTGCTATCAGTAAATGTTAGGAAGCTGGCAAAATCTAAAAAACTCACCTTAAAATATATAAAGGCCAGATTCCTAGCGGGTGTAAATTGGCATCGCTTCACTGAGGATTTGGACTTTGCTTCTTACAGTACATGGGATTCTGTGTAGCCAAAAGGGTCACCTTAAACTCTCTTTTCTTACTCAGTTTGAAGCCTGAAACACAGCATCATAATCGAAACTGATCATCTGCATTTCTAAATAAAAGTGTATCCGTCTATAATATTGTATGAGCTGTAATGTTAAAAGCATCTTAGCATAAAACAGCATAGTCTTATATGATTGTTGTAACCAATTTATGGCTACTCAGTGGATGGATCTATATTGTGATATCTATTTGACCCTAATAAAGTTATTGCATACAATGTACATTTGAAGAGTACGGTGGTATTATAACAGTGTAAAATAAGCCTGCGCTAAACCCAAAAGTTGATAATATTTTAACAACTATGTTTTGACCTTATAATTCTCATTTTGAGTATTTTCCAAGATTTTTACAAGGATTGTAGAGACATACATTTGGAGACATGATTCATTTCTGGTAGGTAAGTCAGTGTCACAACATAAAAATACCCAATTTTAACGTATACAGTCCAATTTCTGTGTGCTTGTCTCTCTCCAAGTATTAATAAATCAATACTGTGTTGTTTAATTGTCCAGAACAAAACAAAAAACTACCGGGGGGGGGGGGAGGATCCTTATCTTCCAGCTTTGCCCCTTTAGTTTGGTGCCTCCCGGTTTCTTGAACTGGGGGAGAGACTTTCTCTAGGCACTTGTGACTTTCTGTCCTGACCTGCCTTAACTTTAGAGCATTCTTCTTTTACATGGCCATTTTTTTTCTCCACAGTAACAGGTCCCAACCCAGCATCCAGGAGCCTTGCAGCCTGTGAACCACAATGGGACTCCACCAGGATGCCCAGGGCCACCCAGAGGATTCAGGGGGCCTGGGGCAAAGCAATTTCGGGGGCCCCTTCCATTAAAAAAAAGTGCAATACTATAGTAACCTGTATTTGGAAATGTAAAAAATAACCAGTGAAATACATTCAAAAATTAATTTTTAATAATTTGAAAATACACAAAATACATTCTCTAAAAACATTAAATGCTTTAATGGTATGTACACATTTGCAATTACATAATGGGCTGTCGCTGGGTGATGGTGATGGTTGGTGCCAATGGGCTGGCGCTGCCTGAAGGTGGCGCTGCTGTTGCCCAGGGCTGGGTGGGGAGCTGGGCTCTGGGTCAGGGGGTGCCCAGTTCAGAGGGGCTGGGCTCGGAGCTGGGGGTCAGGGCTGTGGAGGGAATGGGGTCAGGGGGGTGTCCGGCTCACAGGGGCTGGGCTTGGAGCTGGGGGTCAGGGCTGTGAGGGATGGGGTCAGGGGGGTGCCCGGGTCAGAAGGGCTGGGCTCAGAGCTGGGGGTCAGGGCTGCGGGGGATGGGGTCGGGGGGTGTCCGGCTCAGAGGGGCTGGGCTCGGAGCTAGGGGTCAGGGCTGTGGCGGGGATGGGGTCAGGGGGGTGTCCGGCTCAGAGGGGCTGGGCTCGGGGCTGGGGGTCAGGGCTGTGGAGGGGATGGGGTCAGGGGGGTGTCCGGCTCAGAGGGGCTGGGCTCGGAGCTGGGGGTCAGGGCTGTGGAGGGGATGGGGTCAGGGGGGTGTCCGGCTCAGAGGGGCTTACCATGCTGCTTACCCCCACCTCCCCCCTCTCCCGGCACCTCAGCGCACTGCGTCCAGGAGCGGCCCTGGACAGCACTGCAGCGGCGTGGCTCTGGCAAGACGGGACCTCCTCCCGCTCAGCCCACCGGAGCTCACAGCCCCGCCCCCTTACCACACGGCTCTGAGTGGGAGGAGCTCAGGCCCCGCCCCCTTACCACGTGGCTGTGAGTGGGAGGAGCTCAGGCCCCGCCCCCTTACCACGCGGCTCTGAGCGGGAGGGGCTCCGGCCCTGCCCCCTTACCACGCGGCTGTGAGTGGGAGGGGCTCCGGCCCCGCCCCCTTACCACGCGGCTGTGAGTGGGAGGGGCTCCGGCCCCGCCCCCTTACCACGCGGCTCTGGGCGGGAGGAGCTCAGGCCCCGCCCCCTTACCACGTGGCTGTGAGTGGGGGGAGCTCAGGCCCCGCTGGAGCCACGCCGCTTTAGCTCTGTCCAGGGCCGCTCCTGGACGCGGCGCGCTGAGGCGCCGGGGGATGGGGGAAGGCAGAGGCGGGGGGGAGCCTCCGACATTCTCATGGGGGCCTCTGCGGGGCCTGGGGCAAATTGCCACACTTGCCCCCCCTCTGGGCGGCCCTGAGGATGCCAGCTCCAAGCATTCAAAAATCATGGGTCAGGATCCCAAAATCATGAGATTGGCTTAAAATATATATAGAGAGAGAGAGGTTATTTCTATTTGCCTTCTCTTTTCTAAGCCTTTCGGGGCACTCAGATCATGTTTTCAAGCTTTTCTCCAAAACCATGAGGGTTAGAAACTTACTTTTCTAAATACAAGCTGAGTTTCTCCAATAAGCACAGCACACCACAAGCTGGGGCTTTCATGACTCTTGATAAAATTGCAAGTTGACAACACTGTCAGGGTCTGCATTCGCAAATCCCAGTGTAGGATTTGGGTCTAAATGAATAACATAATCAACTCGTGGTTTGGACTAACTGTACTTAGATTCTCAGAAAGCCTTTGACAAGCAGGGCCGGCTTCAGTGTTTTTGCTGCCCCAAGCAGCAAAAAGAAAAAAAAGCAAAAAAAAAAAGCCGCGATCGCGATCTGCTCTACCGCCGCCGCTTCAGGCTTCGGTGGCAATTCGGCGGCGGGTCCTTCGCTCCGAGAGGGAGCGAGGGACCCGCCGCCGAAGAGCCAGACGTGCCGCCCCTCTCCCTTGGCCGCCCCAAGCACCTGCTTGCTGGGCTGGTGCCTGGAGCCGGCCCTGTTGACAAGGTCCCTCGCCAAACGCTCTTAAGCAAAGTAAGCTGTCATGGGATAAGAGGGAAGGATCTCTCCTGGATCGGTAACTGGTTAAAAGAGAGGGAACAAAGGGTAGGAATAAATGGTCAGTTTTCAGAATGGAGAGAGGTAAATAGTGGTGTCCCCCGGGGGTCTGTACTGGGCCCCGTCCTGTTCAACATATTCATAAATGATCTGGAAAAAGGGGTAAACAGTGAGGTGGCAAAATTTACAGATGATACAAAATTGCTCAAGATAGTTAGGTCCAGGCAGACTGCGAAGAGCTACAAAAGGATCGCTCAGAACTGGATGACTGGGCAACAAAATGGCAGATGACATTCAGTGGTGATAAAGGCAAAGTAATGCACATTGGAAAACATAATCCCAACTATACATGTAAAATGATGGGGTCTAAATTAGCTGTGACCACTCAAGAAAGAGATCTGGAGTCATTGTGGATAGTTCTCTGAAAACATCCATTCAATGTGCAGCATCAGTCAAAAAAGTGAACAGAACGTTGGGAATCATTAAGAAAGGGATAGATAATAAGACAGAAAATACCATATTGCCTCTATATAAATCCATGGTATGCCCACATCTTGAATACTGTGTGCAGATGTGGTTGCCCCATCTCAAAAAAGATATATTGGAATTGGAAAAGGTTCAGAAAAGGGCAACAAAAATTATATGGGGTATGGAACGGCTTCCGTATGAGGAGAGATTAATAAAACTGGGACTTTTCAGCTTGCAAAAGAGACGACTAAGGGGGGATATGATAGAATCTATAAAATCATGACTAGTGTGGAGAAAGTAAATAAGGAAATGTTATCTACTCCTTCTCATAACACAAGAACTAGGGGTCACCAAATGAAATTAATAGGCAGCAGGTTTAAAACAAAAGGAAATATTTTTTCACACAATGCACAGTCAACCTGTGGAACTCCTTGCCAGAGGATGTTGTGAAGGCCAAGTCTATAACAGGGTTCAAAAAAGAACTAGATAAGTTCATGGAGGATAGTTCCATCAATGGCTATTAGCCAGGATGGGCAGGGATGGTGTCCCTAGCCTCTGTTTGCCAGAAGCTGGAAATGGGCAACGGGGGATGGATCACTTGATAATTACCTGTTCTGTTCATTCCCTCTGGGGCACCTGGCATTGGCCACTGTTGGAAGACAGGATACTGGGCTAGATGGACCTTTGGTCTGACCCAGTATGGCCGTTATGTTCTTATGTTCTTATTTGCCTACACAAATGGGAGGCAGCAGTGCCTAGTGGCTAGAGCACTGACTTGGGACTTGAGAGATCTGGGTTCTGTTCCCAGCTCTGCACCTAGTCTGAGAGGTGGCCTTGAGAAAGGCACTTCCCCTCTTGGTGCCTCAGTTTCCCCAAGCTGTACAATAGGGATAATACTGACCTCTGTAACATGCTTTGAGATCTGTGAATGAAAGTGCGATGTAAGAGCTAGGCATAATTATTACATTATTAAGTTTCAAGTTTAAGCAAACATTTTCATCTGAAAAACAGAACTGAGGGAATGACTTAGTAATAGAACCAAGCAACATACCCATGCTCAAAAAAGAACGTATACAGTAATATAGTCAAGGAAGGAGTAGGATATACAGGCTCTTTAGTAGTGTTTAGCAGTAATGAGCTGATTGGTATCTGATACATCCTCTGCCTGGGGACTATAGTTTCACGGACAGGCATGTGGGTTGGAAGGTCCAATACGTTTTCTCCCTCTCTAACTTCTCTGATTAATGTAACATAGCAACCGCAAAACTGAACACAAAAATCCATGCATGTGTTTGTATATGTAACAGCTGGAGAATATGCAGGAACATTCCCTTTGTGTTAAAGTCACGGTATAGGGCCGGTTACATCACAGGGGAGCATCAGGAGAAAAAATACTGAGCTTGGTGTTTCCTGACGTAAGGCAAATAAATGGCTCTGTAAACTCCAGCTTAGCTTCCTCTCCGAAGTCCTGTGTGCCTGCTGCTGGCAGAGGGCTTTCTTTCCCACTGCGTTATTAGTGGGTGGATCTGCTAGTTAGTTAAATAACTAGGTCAGCCTTGAAGCATATATGTCCCTTGATGTTCAGGGCAGCCCTTCCTGCGCATTTATAATCCTTCCCATGTGTTTCTCTTTGTAGCCCATTTCTCCGCTATCCTAGCGGTTAGACATGTTTGTATTACTAGGTATACAATCTGTGGAGGCTTTTATCCCCTTCCCTCCCCACACGCTCCTTTCCCCCCCAGGTAGCAGGGAGCAATTGTGTCCTGAAGCCTCATGCGCTCCTCAAAGCCCAAAGCCACGTGTGTGCCTCGATGCTTGGCCCTGAGCCCCCTGCGGCCGTGCCCAGCTCCCTGCCTTCCAGAGCTGCTCCCTTCCCCCCACCACACATCCACTTAAACGGCAGGTTATCCCAGCAAAATGAGAGCTGCAGAGAGTAACCCCAGGGTGCGTTAGCCCTCCATCTGGGTAGTGATGGGCATCTCCCCTGCCTCACCCAGGGCTGGCCCTATTTCCAGCCCTCATAGACAGCGGGAGCATGGGGAGCAGAGACCCAGAGATTGCTGATTCCCTTCCCCCATTGGGTGCGGATTCCTGGGGCTCTGTCTATGCCGGGATTTCAGCACAGACGTTGAGTGCAGGCCTGGTTTACACTGGAGCAGCGGGAGTTGTAAAGAGATAACATATAGACTGTGATCAAGTCGCCCCTCGTAAGTATCTACATGGGAAACAAATATTTACTAACGGGCTCTTCAGTCTAGCAGAGAGAGGTCTGACGCAGTCCAGTGGCTGGAAGGTAAAGCTAGACAATTCAGACTGGAAATAAGGCAGTGAGAGTTATTAACAACTGGAACAGCTTCCCAAGGGTCATGGTGGATTCTCCATCACTGACCATTTTTAAATCAAGATGGGCTGTTTTTCGTAACAATCTGCTCTAGGAATGACTTTGGGGCAGTTCCCTGGCCTGCGTTATACAGGAGGTCAGTCTAGATGATCACAATGGTCCCTTCTGGCCTTGGAATCTATGTATAAGGCCTGATTTTTGCTCTTCATTGTGATGGGTATAAATCCGCAGTAACTCCATTGAATCCGGGTGGCTAAAATCCCTGTCTGGACAAGGCCTGTCTTTCCCATGCAAATTCTCCAATATTTATATTGTCCACCAGCTGTAAAGCTAAGCAAAGAGAGAACAAGGCGCCAATGGCCTTTTGCTGCCCTTTAGGGACACATCCTGTGGGCGGGTACATTGTACCACTGCTTCGGGCATGCCAGGGGCAGCAGGTTGTGCAAAGCTGCTACATTCCCCTCCCTAGCACTGTTAGTCCGGAGGGAGGAGGGAGCAGAGCCTTGGCTCCACCCCCCTCCCATAGTATATTGAGGACTGGCAGAGACATGGAATTTACTTCCCGGAGCAGTGAAAAAACCTGGAGGGCGACTGTGCCTGTTGCATTCGCAGGGCAGCCCATAAGCCTGGTTGCATATTTTCTTTCTTCCCATAAGTCTCTGCAGATCAGTGTTTATATCTTGTCTCCTGCTTGGCACGGAGTTGGCCTGTGATAAATCATAAAGGCTTGGTAACAAGCAATACGCAAGGAGATGCTGAGGGTCTGTGGCATGCATTCATCTTGTGAGCGTTTGACCCAAGTAGCCTAATTATTTCCAATTTGCATATCCTATGAATTAAAAAGAGTTGTTTAAAGCTGAGATCTATTTATGCCTGGCAAAGTCTCTGATGTATTGATGAAAGAAGCCGTTGCATGCAACATTCATCGCATCTCTCCTTATTCTGCCACATGCAGTATCTCCAGAGCACCACAGTTAATATTAGAGATTTAGAAAAACACTCCAAATCATAATAGTCATCTTAGTCTGTTTCATGCCTATCTCAAATATTTCCCTTTCATTGTATACCTATCTAGTGGTTCTATAGCCCACTGTGTCATAAGCCTTTAAGACCTTCAGTCTACTTCTTTTAAACCAGATTGATTCAAAACTCTCTCTCCGGAACCGATGTGCTCCTTAACTTATACGTTCCCCTAACATATATTTTATTCCTTCCTTCGAGGAAACACTGTAGCTTTTTCCTTCTGGAATCCATCCAACATCAGGAATAAACTACATTTCAATATTAATATCGACAGCAGCTTGACACATCATTCCTTATCTGAACTAGACATCTAATGTAACGTTTTCAGTGCATCAACATTCAGTTTTAGTGGTATGGGGAATACTTGTCATTGCCGTTAGCTGCCATTTTCTTTATTTACATTTTTCACCCTTGTGTGTCTTTTTCTTTAACAGGAATTCACTCTTCTGATGGCTACTGGCACATGCCTAAGAACCAGTTCGGTGATGTATTTCCAATAAAGTGGGTTTTTTCCCCAAATTTCCTTTAATAAAATGCTTTGGGGGTGGGATTTTAACAGGTGAATTATGTAGCTGAATAATTGTACCCAAGAGTGGTGTGTGCATTTACACCTTACACCTGATCTTTTCAAATGAGTCTAAGGGAGTTTGGTGCCTGAACTCATTAGGATTCTACACCGACTCCATAGGGCAGAGCTCTCCGCACCCCCGGGTTACGGAGCAGAATTTGGTCCAAAGTGATATGCCATATTCTGAAAGGTGTCTGGACTTGAAATGAGAAATGACTTCTCCCCACAGACAGAGACTGATTCTAATAGCTTTTCAAAATGACATTTCACCTGCTTTGTCTTCTGCAGTGGGATTCATTAATATTTGAATCATTAATGACCACAGAGCTAAATTCCACTCTCAGAACTGCACGTACATATTTCTGAAGAGCGAATTCAGGGAGGATTGTGTGGGGCAAAGGTGCTCAACTGATACACTGTGTGATTCTCCCCTAATCCCAAACAGGCCTGATTCCTAATGCACAGCCCTACTGATTGTCTCAGATGGCGCAATCATTTTATTGCCCTTTGGCAAAGTGGTGCCCATCACAAAAAACATCAGAATACTTTCAGAAAAGGTAAATACTAGAGCACTGTTATGCTTGGGAAGTGAGAATAAGCTTGAAAGTTCTGTTTCTGGAACGTGGAACGAATGTGGAAGACCTGGAGTTAACCAGATTATAGAAGAGAACCAAAGAGCATCAGAAGAGTATTTCAGCCCACAGCAGACTTTGTCACTTCTAAGAGAGACACATGCTCACCATGACTCCATCCTACCAGAATTTGACTGCCAAGTTTGAGTTGCTTGACTTCAGGAGGGGTGTGTTTCAATCAGAAGGGAAGATGGTTTATGTGGAAGAGTGATCATTGCACTGGAGATATATAATGTGACTGTTCATGATGGATGGAAGAAAATGGCAAACCTTTCAACAATGCACTTGCTGGTCCCAAAATCAACTCAGAAACCACTTCCTTAGGCCACTACACACAACTACATTAATACAGTCATGAGACTTCGATCGTTATTATCCAGGCTGTGGTAGCTAAGGTGAACGAGTGCCCTGCAAAGAAAGGACTCAGGCCTTGTTTCTGGGCCCTGGTCTACACTGGGGTGGGATCGACCTAAGATACACAACTTAGGCTACGAGACTAGCGTAGCTGAAGTCGACGTATTTAGGTCGACTTACCGCTGAGTCGACTGCTGCTGCCCCCCCGTCGACTCCGCTTGCGCCTCTCGCGGCGGTGGAGTACCGGAGTCGACGGGAGAGCGCTCGGGGATTGATTTATCGCGTCTAGACTAGACGCGATAAATTGACCCCTGATAGATCGGTCATTACCCGCCAATCCGGCACGTAGCGTAGACCTGCCCTGGGAGTTTTGCCAGTAGGAGCAGGATGAAGCCTTCAACGATGAGCTAGAAAAGAGCAATTGCAGCCAAAAGGCAAATGTTCCTGAGCTGTCCCTCTGGTTTGTTTGGGCTGAGGAACTCAGAACACAGGGGCGGAGCGGCCAAAAATGGTATTGTGAGAAATAAACCACTTACTGGAAAATTATTGTCCTGTGATTATTTTTGTACCCTGCGTATACCAGGGTAACTTTGCCCTTCTTCTGTCAGGACGCTCATTTATTTGTTTTAAAAAATGAAGCGACTTTCCTTTGCATAGCAGTCCAACCTGAAATCCTCTCCAAACATTCCATGTAAACAGCTTCCTCGATGGGAAAATAATACAATGCCCACAGCATTTCTATAATATGCTCCGTCATACAAGCACTTTAACAATGTAAGGGCAACACCTCAGTCGAGTCCTTTCAAGCCTACCCTATCAGTAAATGTTGGTAAACATCAGTTTCACCCTACCCACACACAAACCAATGACAAAATATTTCCATTGATCATCAAAATTTACGGATAGGCCAAGTATGAAAAAGGCAGCTTGAGAACTTCCCAGAGTCTGATTTAAGGATATGTACTATGTATGTTTTGACATGTGAGGTTGATGCTTTGAGTTTTAACCATTATAAAGATTTAACTTTTTGAATCTCATTAAAAAATTGTCTGACCCCCTGCACCATAATTTCCCGCAACTGTGAACATTTAAATTGATAAAATAAAAACGTAAATAAACCTTGATAGCATCCATCAATATTGTAAAAATAAAATGCAGTTCCCAGCCTACAAATAGATGTGATAGTCCCCTTGAATTCAGTAGGACCACTCACGTGCAAAGTTCTGTATGTATGTGTTTGCAGGATCTGGTTATTAAAAGGGTGTCCGTTCTCCTGCTGAATAGCTTTCATTGATGTCAGTGAAAATATCCCACATGCGTAGATTCCCTTTGAAATTAACTAGCACGTGCTGATCGAACGCATGTTAAAAATCCAGAACAGATTCAGCTTCCAGCCAAGAACGGATCCCCATAGCCAAGGCTCAGACTATACCAGATCAAAGCTCTGACTCCAGTTGTTCTGTGCTTGATTCCAGGGGAAACCAGAAAGTCAGTGGATACAGACTTTAGTGAATTGCTGCCACTGGGAGTGTAACAAGCTGTGACTATGTACATATAGGTGCAATGGTCATCAGCGAAATTACATGTAGGCAGACTGGGGACAGGCCTCTGGATTGTTTGGTCTAGTAACATAGGGCTCAACCACATGGGCTAAAGGCAAATCACCATTAGTGCTCGCAGAATTGGGTCCTGTGTCCTCTTTTTAGGCCAGCAAGCAGAATATGAGAAAATTCACAAATAATTTAGCAGGTCTGATTCCATTCACCAAAGGGGAGAGGTAGATGTACACACTGGTGAAGGGATTAAAGACATATGCTGGACCATTGGGAGAAGTGGAGCCGTTTTTATATAATGGGTGCACTTAAAGATCTACTTCCAATTTTAAGGATATGTAATGTATTTCAAAGTGTAGAGTAGTAGAAACATTAAGTGTACCTGCTCTGGTTAATATCACTTTCAGCTTTTCATGCTTTGGCTGCAATACTTGGGTTGCAAACCATGCAGGAGAATTTTGTTTTATCAAAACAGTTTCCACCAGAATTTTTTTTTAAATTCCATTTAAAAAAATCTGTTGATCAAATGTTTGGTAAATGTATAAAAAGAATGCTATAGAAATAGGGTTGCCAACTTTCTAATCACACAAAACTGAACACCCTTGCCTCACCCCCTGCCCCACCCCTTCCATGAGGCCCTGCCCCTGCTCCGCCCCTTCTCCGAGGCCCCTCCCCCACTCACTCCATCCCACCTCCCTCTGTCGTTTGCTCTCCCCCACCCTCACTCACTTGCTCATTTTCACCGGGCTGGGGCAGGGAGTTGGGGTGCGGGAGGGAGTGAGGGCTCTGGCTGGGGGTGCGGACTCTGGGGTGGTGCCAGAAATGAGGGGTTCAGGGTGTGGGAGGGGGCTCCGGGCTGGAGCAGGGGGTTGGCATGTGCGGGGGAGTTCCCACCCAATGAGAGCTGCAGAGCTGGTGCTCAGGGCGGGGGCAGCACGGGGGGGCCCCCTGGCAATGCCTCTGCCTAGGGGCCACAGGGACATGTCGCCATTTCCAAGGAGCTGCATAGAGCCAGGTAGGGAGCCTGCCAGCCCCACGCCAACTGGACTTTTAATGGCCTGGTCAGCAGTGATGACCAGAGCCTCCCGGGTCCCTTTTCGAACTGGTGTTCCAGTCAAAAACTGGACACCTGGCCACCCTATCTAGAAAACAACACAAACTTCAGGAAGACTTGGACCGACATAAGAGACATCAACTCTGGCACCCGTAAATAAGTATTTACAAGCGTCACCCCAAGAGATGACCTAAGCAAAATAATGTTATATCCTTGTATTTATTTTAGTAGTGAAAGGAAGGAAGATTATTTTAAATAGCCACAACAAATATTATTAAAATCAAACTACTCTTTACAATGATACATTTTTTAATAATTCATACTAATAGAATTCATTTGTTCATATGAAGATAAGATCCCAATGAGAATGAAATTCCCCTTACCAAAAAACCTAATATATTTATTACCTTCTTGGGTGCAATTTAGCAGCATTACTGCTCCCATAACACTACACAACAATGGTTTAATTGAAGAAATGTCAGGGCTAGAAAGTCTGAAGGCATTAGGGAAAGAGTAACTCTGCCAAATCCATTATTCTTGTTTGGGCTTTACATTTTAGTGGTAGCTGTAATGATATCTACTAAGCTGTTAGTCTTTACTCCTAACATACCACCTCCCAAACCTGGGCATGCCCACACATGTTTATGGGTACTGTTGAGTTCATCGCCATAGAACCCAGTAATCTCATGACACGCTACATATTGTATTAGAAATGTAAACCGACATGAAGCTTCGGAATGCTTTAGTGTATAAAAAAGGAAACGCCTTTGGGAGACTGCCAAGAAGAAACTTCATAGCCTGGTCTTTTGCAGCTGCAATTAATTTAAATGATTGCATGAATAATTTATGCAGCCACGTGTTTGTGCGTGCATTATTGTGGGCATGTGAAATCTGCTAAAACTTGTCGAGTCAATAGTAATGAATGATTTGCACATTATAGCTAGAAATCAAGATAGATATGTAAAACAGAATAATGTGTATATGTACACAAATATATTCTTACTTGCCCTATGGGTGTGTATATATATCTGGGTTTAAAGCCTGAACAAAATTCTACACCAACAGAAAGTTGCTTAATAGTGTGAAATCTGATCATTTAAAAAAGGTTTGTGTTTTCTCTTCAATATTTAAGTTTTCATATATATATCCTTAACACAGAATCACAGACATGATAGATGGAAAAAAACCTGTTAGTTCATGCCCGGGCCACAGAGTCGCCCTCTTTCGGTTGTTTATCTGTGTGTTTCAATTACGTGTTTACAAAATGTCACCTACTTCTGGCTGAATTTTAAATAGAGGTGGAAAGTGTCATGAGCCCTAACAACATTTGCAGCTCCGCTCCGCAAGCGAAGAGTAATTAAATCTCATGCTGCAGAATATGAATTGATTGCTTGCGGCATGCAGGAATGGATTTTTCACCCAAATACAACATGGCACGGTTGCCGCATGATAGAGATTTTTCATCTGACCAGCATTGGCTACCTCTAGAGACAGCATGGTAGGAGAGATGGACCAAACAGGCGGGAAGGGCGAGCTCAGAGGTTGGTGGCACACCATCCATTGTCAGCTTGATACAGGGCCAATTTGGTCACGTGCAAGCCAGTGCGGTGTGGACTGGCCTATGTCAGATGGCGGAGAAGCCCTCCATTAACGGCGAGGCCAGCCCTCCCAGGCCAAATGAGGCAGCAGCTGTGGGTGGGTGCACACACACACTGTACCTGAATTTGAGAGGGGCTGTGATTATGGGGGAAAACAGAGTTCAGCGGGTGAATCCGTCTAGGTGGAAGTAGAAAGCAGCGTTTTGACACTGCAAACTTGGGCCCTGCTTGCTCTGAGGCAGAGGAAGGTGAGTAAGCAGGAGAAGTAGAGGGAGAATCACGGGAGTTACTACATGCTTTTCTTTCTTCTTCTTTTTTTTTGGTTTGCATGTGGCATGGTTTGCACTGGGTACATTGGGAGCATATGTCAATGCATGATCAGCCTATGGGAACAGTCCATTAGCATGTGCAAATATGACAAGTAGAGGTCATGAAAAAACCTGTCATGAAGCCATGCAGGTCAGGGAATGAGTAGCAAGAAGTGGTGCATTTTGGAGTTGTGTTATGGGGATCTGCTGTTGCACATCTGGGGTGAAATTCACCTCCAGGCAGGGGCTAGCCCTTTATATCCCACTTCAATTAGGATTGCCAGTTTTGGTTGGACGTATTCCTAGAGGTTTCGTCACATGACATAATCTTCAATTAAATATGCATCTTTAATTCCTGAAGACTCCAGGACAATCCTGGAGGGTTGGCAACCCTAACTTCAACACAGTTTTGAGGTGTTGCATAGGAGGCCTTGTGCACAGGGGTGAATTTCACCCTTTGTGCTACTCAGTCAGTTACACCCTAAGTCTCCTGTTCAAAAGGTGCACATGCTTATTAAGACCTTCTACCCGGATAACGTATCCCATGTCTGTTTCAACTCATTTCTCACTCAACAAGGAAGTCACTCACTGTCGCTGCTGGAGTTCAGATCATCTTGAGGATTGGGGAGCCAAGGTAATACACATGAGGGTCCTCGAGGTCCGTATAGTCAAATCTACACATTACAAAAAGCTGGCATGCAGAGGGCTGCCTTTGCTCTCCAGACCTCTCAATGCTTGTTGCAGCTGAGATCCGCGCATCAAGTTTCCCGTTTCCATCCACATTTTTGCCCTGGACTCTAAGACCAAATGTTCTTAACTTCTTGCACATTAATCAAGCTGTAAAACATTTGATGCTTTGTTTTATGGTCCTGGAGATGAAAAAGCGAATTATCGCTTCGCCACGAGAAAGGTTTTTTGTTTTTTGTTGTTTTTTTTAATTGATGGCAGATTACTAAACCCTAACTCTTGTTTAATTTTAGTGTGTTAATTGATGGGATAATGAGCATTGATTATATGTGTTTTGGCTGCGTCACTGCAATTACGGCTCTGTTTTATTCATGAGCCAATCCCGACGAATGCACTGGAGAACTAAGACAGCTTAAACCTTTCAAAAGAGGCTCGGAGTTGTCTGAGTAATGACACTCTTAGATGGAAAATTAGGGGTTCTCTTTTCCCAGGCTTTTTAAGATAATTAAAATCCAAGAACAGTAAGGTGGTGAACTTCCTTAGTCATTAGCCTTCAGCAATTTAGCTTCTACTAAATGAGGAAAACATTTTAATTCTCTAGGCCATCTGTTGCAGTCTCCTTTGAGTGTCCTGTTCCATAAAGTCTCATTCTGGGTAGTTTTGTCATTGGTGTTGTATCCTTTAGCAGGAAAAGTGAGTTGGAAATTGTTGAAGCCATCCTATTCACTGTCCAGCCTTAGGGGGAAAGGGACCAACAGGACTTCTAGCTATAGGCCTATAGGCTCATAGGTAAAGCAGACAGAGCCATGCGAAAAGCAATTTTTAGAGAACTTTGACAAGAAATATGCAATGTGTGCCAGTGTATTTTCAAATATCAACAGTCCTGCTGAGACACAACCGAGTTCAGAGGCGTTCTCAGAGTGGGGATTGAGCTGTCCTGTGGCTCTGTGATTTTTTGGAAGCGGAGACCATCCGCCAGTCGAAATGAAATACAGGATTACTCTTGGATGCTATTTTGCTGGAAGCCTAAGAAAAGACAGAACACCTCCTCCTACCACAGGGTGGAAAAAATTATCAGAAAGGCCGCATGCTCTAGGGGACGACCACTGGCCTAGGAAGTGGTCTAATCCCGTGTATGACAATGATTCACTGTGTGCCCTTGGACATGTTACTTAACCTCCCCACACTAGGAAAATTATCCAGTGTCCACAAGAAGTGCAGCTGACCAGTGCCGTGGCTTGGTCTCCTGGTTTGGGAAATGGAGGTAATGAAAGAGGTTCTCTGACCTATTCTGTCTCCTGTACACAAAGGGACAGAGTCCGGCCCTAGTTCCCCTGCTGGGGGTGCCCTCAGTGTGGGGGGGGGAGACCCTAGTGGGCACAGATGGAGAATTAACAGCATCTACTCACTTGTCTCACAGTCCCTACCACAGGGGGCGTGTCAGGAAATGGGGAGGAAGCGTGGCTGGAACGTGCTGCCCTCCAGCTGTGTTCAGGGGGCACACGCTCCCTTAGATACTGTTGTCAGCTGGCACAAGTTGGAGCAGCCCCCAGGATGCTCTCACCGGCGCTGGGCCAGAGAACCCAGACATCAGAACTGGTTCCATGTTGGTCCTCCTGCTGTGTGCTGTGCTCAGGGTCTGCTGCAGGCAGCAGAGAATCACGCCCATGATTCCTGCTTACTTGCCTCGCAGGTGTTGTTAGCATTGACCAGTTAATGCTTGCCCAGCACCTTGAGAACACAAAGCACTGCATTCACATGAATACTGTTACTTTAAAAGGCTAAACCAGTCTGGCGCCAATTTATTCTGGAGAACAAGAGGACTTCAGGAACAAGTTTCAGGGGCACGTGTGTGAGAAGGGAACACTTTGTGGTAAATCGATGCCATCAAACCTGCACTCAGGATGTCAAGAGGAGGGTTGAGTAGATGGCAGGTGTGCTGACAACTGCCAAGTTGATTCCTTTTCATGCTAGCACAGTAACCATTGACATGGTGTCTGTCATGCAGGATAGCTCCGGAGAGCTTGTTGGTCAGTTAGTTTCAGGTCACCTGGAAACTTTTTCCCGAAGAAGGAGGAGCGCTAAGAGCCTGATCATCCCTGGAGAGTGTGTGTGTGCTGAATCGCATGACTAGTCCTTGGCATGACATGCCTCTACACACAAATTTGCTACAAGTGTTCTAAAGGCACCCGTACATTAGACCTGCTGCAGAAAAGTCTGTGGCCTTGTCTTGGCTAGGATTTAAAAGTGGGCTGTTACAAGGTGTTAGCTAACACCCGGTTAATCTCTAGTGTAGACAAAGCAGTATAGGTTAACTCATGCTAAGCTGGTCTAATTGAAGCCTGGCATTTAACACTTACGGCTTGTCTACACAGTGCTGCGGACTGATCTATGGGGGTTGTGAATTGCAGAGCGCTCTAACTCCCCCAGATAGAGCCTGCTGGCACAAACTAAAAGGCGTCTAGTTCATACTGATGTAGTCAGTACTAAAAGAGTGAATCAAAGGCCTTTAAAGTCCATGGGAAGATTCCCATGGTTCAGGCCCCAGTTGAATCCAGTTCACTTCCTCTTAGTCTTACATAAAATAAACAGCAACTTCTACCTTCCGATACCTCTCCATCATCTCAACCAGGCTGCTCCAGACTGATTTATTTAGCTATCATCATGTTCACCAAGTGGCATTTACATTATTGATAGGGCGTGCTGAAGCCAGGCTGTGCTCTCTTTCCCTTTCACAGCAGGGAGTTTGAATTCATCTGTTTGCAATTACTTGAGTTGCTTAGAGATCATAAACAACAAGGCTATTGTGAAGGATGTGTGGCTGCACTGCTAGCACTCAGAACTCAAAACTATATTCCGTAAATCAACCTGGTGCTGCTTCGACCCAAAAACCAACTTCCGCTGCCACAAACATGCCCAAACGGTAAGTGACAATTTTGTTCTTTACTCTTTAATAATCTGACATTTGTCTTAAAATTCATTATGCAGACAGATTTGTCTATATCCATCACAAGAGATGGATTCCACAGCATGATGGCTCGTCTATAATTAGTTTCCAGCACTTTAGCAAAAGTAATCACGCTTTAAATTTTAATAGAATGTAGGAAGAGCCCTTCTCACCAAAATGACTTCTGGTAAAAATAAAAACCACATATGCTGCACTCCAGAAGTGGGAATGGTACAGAGTAGAAAATGCATAGACCTGCTGTATTTCTCCAGGGTGCACTCAAAACCAAGTCTGAACATTTACAATTCCTGTAGTACTTTCATGCTTTGAAAATGTCATTAAACAAATGATGTTAAATGAGCATCCATTGGTTCTCAAGCAGGGGTATGTGTTCCCTTGGGGGTACACAGAGGTTTTCCAGGGGATACATCAACTCATCTAGATATTTGCCTAGTTTTACAACAGGCTACCGAAAAAGCACTAGCGAAGTCAGTACAAACTAAAATTTCATACAGATAATGACTTCTTTATACTGTTCTATATACTATACACTGAAATATAAGTACAATATTTATATTCCAATTGATGTATTTTATAATTATATGGTAAATAGGAGAATAAGCTATTTGTCAGTAACAGTGTGCTGTGACACTTGTATTTTTATGTCTGATTTTGTAAGCAAGTCATTTTTAAGTCAGGTGAAAGGGGTACAGTAGTCTGGAAAGGTTGAGAACCACTGTGTTACAGTTTGTTCCACTTATTTCATATTTCATACAAACTATGGGCCGGAAGCTGAGACTGAGAATCAGAATAAGTCCATTGTTGTTGGATTATTTTGTGATAGTAGCTTGTAAAGAATATTGATCTTTCCACTGTGGCGGAAACTCATTCCTCTTTGAGGAGCCCTATGGAATATTTCTGTGGAATGGAATAAAATGAATACAAATGAGTCAATTAGTTTATGAAGGAACTAGACACACCAGGTTCACCAGTATAACTGCATTTCTTCCCTCTTGTTACTAGCACACCTATATCCAAGCAGCTGGCTTCTGTGAAAGGTAAGGAGACTTACTCCACATGGTTTCTTAATCCTTTTGGGTTCTGATTTTCAAGGCAAAAACATCAACAGCAGGAAATAATGGAAATTTAGTGGAGACCCCAAAATCCCACTGCTCAGGCCACAGCCAATGGCAAATAGAATGGGAAGGGCTGTGAGTGAGTCCTCTGCCCTTCACTGCCGGGGCTTCTGCAGACAGCAGCTTTCCCCAGGGACACCCCTTTAGAGGGATTAAATCTGCCGCAGCTTTTGAGCTAACAGACCCAGTGACCTAGGCCTTGGCTATACCTGGCTCACTTTTTGTTAGTGCTTTTGTTTTATATTTATTCATAGCATAAAATCTTAGTGGTAGGGTGCATTGGGGTTTTGGCAGGGCGTAGCATATAGTGCATGTTGGTACCTCGCTTGTAATAAATTCTGGGCCAGATCCACAGAGGTGTATTAACTGTAATGGAGCTACACTGATTTACACCAGCTGAGGGTCAGGAGACCAAGTCAGAGCCGGAGTCAGGCCTGCTGGTCAGAACCAGGAACCAGGGCCAAAGGTCAGAACCATAGTCAGAGTCCAAATACCAGAGCCCAGGGTTGAGACAGAGTTGGAGCCAGGAATCAGGGTCAGAACCAGATTCCCTGGAGTCAGGGAAGGCAGGAGCAATGCTGGGACAGGTGTGGAACAAGGCTGAGTGCAGGGCAGGAGCAGAGCTTGGAGTAAGGCAAACACAGGAAGGCAAAGACTCTACAGAGGTGTGCATAGAGCAGCCACTGGGCTTAAAAGCCGTAGCCAATCAGGTGGGTCAGCTGTGGCTCAGCGGCACTTGTGATTGGGCAGGCACAGCTGCAGCCTCTCATTCCTGACACTGGGGCTATTTCTAGTACAATGTTTTCAATAACATTGCGAAGCTTCGTATGCAACGTTTTCTTCCCATAGCTCTAGGGAAAGGCTCAGACCTGGAGAAAGCATTTGCTACTGCGGCCTTGGTTTACAACAACTCTGCTGACCCCGAGGGCAAACTCAGCAAAGCTGAAACCAAAACCCTGCTGCAAACCCAGTTTATGAATTTCATACAGGTAAGAGCATGCAGAGCGGGTGTCCAGAGCCAAGCGTTGTGCTAGGTCACCTCTAGGACGGGTCAGCACCTTTTGTCATTGCAGCCCAAGCCGTTTTCATTGTGCACTGTTCATGCAATCGCAGCAGTCTTTCTGGCATACTTGGAGGTATGAAACACCAACTATGAACTATCCAACTCCCAAACTCCTTTCAGTGCAAACCCTTTGCCCCGTGTCTGCCTTTCACCTAATGACCAACCAAATTATTCCTCAGCCTGGGAAGGCATTTTGGAGGCTGCAGATACAACATACATATTGTCGGCTTGCAAATCCCCAGTGAGATTTTAATGACTATGTAAATAAATTCTTGATGGATTCCTTGTCTGTATTCCTAGCCACCTCCGTATGCAACAGAGGGCAAGAAATTGAGAAACCACTGTTAATGTATCTGCCTGCATTTCCACAATTACAAGGGCTCATACAAAGACTGGATACTGTGTATTTGTGGTAGGAAGAAATGCATACAAGTTTAATGCTGAATCTGCCATTACATCATAAACACCTGACATGAGAATCAGACTTGGACCCGCAAGGCAGCTGAAGCCAGATAAATTGCAGAGGCATAAATGATGTCTCTAGCAGACAGAGAGCTGAAAGCACCATGTTATCAGCACCTCTTTTTGAGAGTGTTAGTGACAGCTCTACAGGGGATCTTGTCATCCCAACCTTCCTAGCTCTGTCTGGAATATAAACACAGTATGAGAGAAGGAAAGGAACTTATTGGAGGTTGAAATAAGGGAAGAATATATTATTTCATATGGGTTCTAAATACATAGGGCCAGATTCCATGATGAACACAGCTTCCATTGAGTGCAGAAGAGAGGGGAGGCTGTTGGAGAGCCAGATACAGCTTCTTGATTCTCCATCTGGTGCCAGTATTGAGCACAGTTTAGAGCAGCCTATTGGCTGCTCTAACATGCACTACTTAGGAATTATCCATGCTTAGGAAATAAAGATTGGATTTTCCCCAGCACTCCTGGCCAGCAAGTTAAGGACAAAAAAAGGAATATTTTAAATATATTAGGAACAAAAGAATCCTAACAATGGTACTGGCACATCACTAGATAGAAATAGTAGAACTGTCAATAATAATGCAGAAGAGGCAGAAGTGTTCAATAAATATTTCTATCCTGTATTTAGGAATAGGCAGGTTGATGTATTCATATCCTATGATGATGATGAAATATTTTAAATTCTAACAGTAACTCAGGAATATGTTAAACAGCAGCTACTAAAGTCAGAAATGTTTAAATGAGCAGATCCAGTTAATTTGCATCCCAGAGTTTTAAAAGAGCTGGCCACAGAGCTCTTTGGACTGTTAATGTGAATTTTTCAATGGACAATGGGAGCGTTCTAGAGGACCAGAAGAAAGCGAACGTGCCAATAGTTAAAAAGGGTAAAAAGGCTTGTCAGTCTGACATCAGTCCTGGCCAAAATGATGAAGAGGCTGATGCAGGACTTGATTAATAAAGAATTAAAGGATAATAATATTATGAATGCCAATCAACACAGGTTTATGAAAAATAGATCATATCAAACTAACTTGATATATTTTTTGGATGAGATTACAAGTTTGGTTGATAAAAGTAAGAGCTTTGATGTAATATATAGTAAAAGCTCTGGTATCTGGCATGTTGGGAGAATGGAGGGTGCCGGTAAGTAAAAAATTCCAGTTAACTAAGAGGGAGGGAGTTTGGGTGCAGGAGGGGGCTCAGGGCTGGGGGTTGGTGCGCGGGAGGGAGTGTGGGGCATGAGCTCTGGGAGGGAGTTTGGGTGTGGGAGGGGGCTTGGGGCAGGGGGTTGGGGCACGGAAGGGGGTGCGGGGCTCGGGCAAGAGGGTTGGGGTTCAGGAGGGGTTTTGGGGTGCCAGATCCGGGTGGCGCTCACCTCGGGTGGCTCCCCACAACAGCTACATGTCTCTGCTGATCTTAGGTGGAGGAGTGGCAGGCAGCTGTGTGCGCTGTCTCCTCCCAGAGGCACCGCCCCCACAGCTCCCATTGGCCATGGTTCCTGGCCAATGGGAGCTGCGGAGCTGGCACTGGGGGGCAGGGGCAGCGCGCAGAGCCACCTAGCCATGCCTCCACCCAGGAGCATCAGGGACATGTTGCCGCTTGCGGGGAGCCACCTGAGTTGAGCGCCCCCCAGATCCAGCACTCTGAAACCCCTCCTGCACCCCAAGCCTCTGCCCCGAGCCCCCTCCCGCACCCAAACTCCTTCCCAGAGCCTGCGCCCCTGTACCTCACCCCAAACCCCTCATGGCCATTCCTCTGCCTAGGAGCAGCAGGGACATGTCACCACTTCCGGGGAGCCACACGGAGCCAAACCCCACGCCAACCAGACTATAAACCAAAATTTCAATGAAAATCAGAAATGCCAGTTTCTAGAGCTTTCTGGTCGTTCAAGTGCCGGATAACACAGCTTTTACTGTACTTAGTTTTCTGTAAGGCATTTGAGTTGGTACCACACAACATTTTGATTAATAAATTAGAATAATACAAAATCAACATGGGACACATTAAATGTGTTGAAAACTGGCTAACTGATATGCCTCAACATTTAATTGTAATGGGGGAATAACTGAGAGGGTCTATTTCAAGTAGGGTCCCACAGAGATCAGGAAAGACTGATGGAGCTCCATTTATTTAGCTTATCAAAGAAAAAGGTTACGGTGTGACTTGATCGCAGTTTATAAGTACCTTTACGGAGAACAGAAATTTGGCAATACAAGTCTGTCCATCTGGCAGACAAAGGTATAAGAAGATCCAGTGGTTGGTTGTTGAAGCTAGACAAATTTAGACTAGAAATAAGGTGCAAATTATTAACAACGAGGGTAAATAACTCCTGGACAACTTCCCAAGTTTTGTAGTGGATTCTGCATCAATGGAAATTTTAAAATCAAGATTGGATGTCTTTCTAAAAGACCTGCTGTAGTGTATACAGGAATTAATTAAGGAAAGTTCTGTGGCCTGTGTTACCCTGGAGGTCAGACTAGATGTTCACAATGGTCCCTTCTGGCCTTATAATGTATTAATTTCCTGTGAGACACTCAGAAATGTCAGTGACAGGCATAGTTATAAGAACCTGGATGGTTGGAGGAACCCCAGATAGCCTGACTCTCCATGGCATGCTCCGTCTCATCTCAGTTATTATGTGCTCACGAATGATAACCAAGTTTAAATCAGTTGCTTTTATGATCTGAAAATGACCATGCTAACAACTGCCCAAGAAGTGGATGGGGGAGGCCTTCTTTAAAAGGTTGTCTATTGAAACTGACACGAACCACCCAACTCTGTGCTTAATTAGGGCCAGATCCTCAACATAAGGATGTTTCTATGCTGAGTCATACCAGCAGGAAAATGTATCAACATTTACATCACAAGTATTTTGCTATTTTCGAGAAGATGCTGGAAAAAGGGAATTTTGTGTTAAAACTTTTTTAACTTTTTAAAAATTCTCCACAGGGCCAAGAAAGCAAACCAAAATACCAGGAAATCATTTCTGCTCTTGACGAGGATAAAGATAACAAAATTGATTTTGAAGATTTCATGATCTTGCTCCTCAGCCTCGCTCTGATGTCAGACCTCCTGCAGGAGATCAGAAATGTCAGAACCACGAAATGAGCCGTCCTCCCCGCAGAGACTGAAAGGAAGAGCTGTGTACATAAGGGAAGGAGCAGCCAGGAGTGGGAAAACAGGAATAAATGGCAAATATTTGGATGCACTAATACCTAAAATGATTTTTTTCAGATTTGGGAAAACAATCCATTTTCAATTTTTTTGTTTAAAAAATGGAAAATTTCCTTGAGAATTTCCCCCAACATCTTTTAATTACTTTAAAAAAAAATCACAGAAAACATACTTTTCCAACTGTCTCTACAACTTACACATGGTAGAACCTTCCACTCCTAAAAGCCTAGAAGGAATTTCCATTTGATCATTTATGTAATAATAATAATGACTAAATCTTAGCACTTATACATAGCACCTTCTATCAAAGGGCTTGGAATTAATGGACCTGCACTATCCACTCAAGAAAGAGATCTTGGTGTCATTGTGGATAGGTCCCTGAAAACATCCACTCGCTGTGCAGCAGTAGTCAAAAAAGCAAACAATGTTAGGAACCATTAGGAAAGGGATAGATAATAAAACAGAAAATCTCATAAAGTCACTGTGTAAATCCATGGTACCCCCGGACCTTGAATACTGTGTACAGTTCTGGTTGCCCCATCTCAAATATATATATATTAGAACAGGAAAAGGTACAGAGGGCAACAGAAATGATTAGGGGTATGGAACAGCTTCCACGTGAGGAGAGATTAAAAAGACAGAGACTATTCGGCTTAGAAAAGAAACTAATGGGGGGGATATGATAAAGGTCTATAAAATCACGAATGGTGTGGAGAAAGAGAATTAGGAAGTGTTATTTACCTCTTCGCATAACACAACCACCAGGGGTCACCCAATGCCATTAACAGACAGTAGGTTTAAAACAAACAGCAGGAAGTACTTTTTCCCACAACACACAGTCAACCCAGTGGAATTTGTTGCCAGGGGATGTTGTGAAGGCCAACAACCGGGTTCAGAAAAGAACTAGGTAAGTTCATGGAGGTCAGGTCCGTCAATGGCTATTAGCCAAGATAGTCAGGGATGCAACCCCATGCTCTGGGTGTCCCTCAACCATCCAGGACGACAGGGGATGGATCATTTGATAACTGCCCTGCTCTGTTCATTCCCTCTGAAGCATCCAGCACTGGCCTGCTGGCAGACAGATGTAGCATTGGTGTGAGCCAGTATGGCCGTTCGTATGTTCTTGTCTTCAGTGGGGAAAAAATAGCCCATGGAGAGGTCAGGTGACCTATTCCATTGTTCACCGTGAAACAGGGATAATGTCCTAAATGGACCCCAGACAGCCTGACTTTTCATGGCGTGCTCCGTCTCATCTCAGTTATTATGTGCTCACGAATGATAACTGAGTTTAAATCAGTTGCTTTATGACCTGAAAATGACCATGCTAACAACTGCCCAAGAAGTGGGTGGGGGAGGGCTTCTTTAAAGGGTTGTCTATTGAAACTGACACCAACCACCCAACTCTGTGCTTAATTAGGGGCAGATCCTCAACATAAGGAGGTTTCTCTGCTGAGTCATACCAGCTGAGGCTCTAGTTCACACTCAATATATAGCCTATTAAAACACCCACACACCATAGAAAATCCACAGCTTTTTAAACAGCCTGGTAGGGTACAGAAAACACATCCAAATTCCAGTTCTACGCTCAATTTTTACATGGGGAAAGTTTCTAAAGGAGGAATTGGAAACAAAAGAGATTTCTCTACAAGATCTTGACATACCCTTAAAAGATCACTCCGGTGACAGAGCCCACAAAGACATTACAACCTCCTAATCCTCTCTCTTTCCAGGTCTGGAAGAGACAAGAGATAACGATTTAGCCTTGCCCTAGTCTTACTTTCTTTAAGCAGAAAGAGAGCAAAAACTGGCACATTCATTGTTGACCTTTGGTTCTAAGAGAGGGGAAAAAAATATGATCTTAGGAACTAGGTTTAGGTCACTGAGAGAACAGGATTTTTCACAGCTGATATTCCTGCAGACGCAAGATGCCTGGCAGGGGGAGGGGAGGGCCAATGATCAGTCATTTCAGGGGGGTGGGGATGCGTCCTGATATGACATGAGTATGGGCTCTTGCAACGTGGGACAGAGCTGAAAGAGACAATGCAAATGAGAGTGTTGAATTTTGAAACGAAGCTCAGCGGGTAAGACTAGAACTGGGAATAAACCCAGTTCAGTGGTTTATCCGCTGGCCTGTCAGGATGGTGTATCAATCGGATTCAGGGCATGAAGGGAAAGCTTGTGGAACTGATAACTTATAAAAGCCTTTCTATTGAAGAGAATGGGACTTGTCATGTGATTGGCTGGCGCCTGTGCATCCTGCACTGAAGTCCTGCCTGATGCCCTTTCCCACAATACAACCAGGGGTCACCTGATGAAATTAATAGGCAGAGGGTTTAATATAAACTAGAGGAAGTACTTCTTCACACAACACACAATTAACCTGTGGAACTCATGGCCAGGGGATGTTGTGCAGGCCAAAAGTATAACTGGGTTCAAAAAAGAATTAGGTAAGTTCATGGCAGATAGGTCCATCACTGGCTATTAGCTAAGGTTGTCAGAGATGCAATCCTATGCTCAGGGTGACCTTGAACTTCTGACTGCCAGAAAGTAGAAGGGGTGGATCTCTCCAACTGCCCTGTTTGGTACATGTCCCCTGAAGTTCTGGTACCAGCTGCTGTTGGAGACAGGATACTGAGCTAGATGGACCATTGGTCTGATCCACTATGTCCATTCGTATGTGATGCCCACTGACCATAAGAGCTAACACTCCCAGTACAATTAGGGCTGTGGGCAGATATGCAGCTTTGCTACAGAGGATGTGCTTGTGTGAAATTGGACTTTTTGTGATTGCCCAGAGCGCTCCAGTCTGACAGCTGAGATGCCTGACCTGACACACACAGTGCATGAAGCTGTATCCTCGGGAGACTGCTTAAAAGCTTATCTTGCTTAAAAGGCTCCTGTCATGTTTCATTTAAGGTCTGGTCTTGATCCTATTGAAGACAATAGGAGTCTTGCCATTGATTTCACATGGCAGAGGATTAGAACCCATACATTTATTCTAAACTAAGTAAACCCAAGTAAATCTAGAGAAGGCCTAAGTGGATGGAATTTACAGCTTCTTCTGCTTTGTCAATATCACATCAATATAGAATCCCTCCAGACCTACTAGGGTAACAAGAGGTTCATGCAGCATTCAGAGCCGATGTTTAAAACCTGACCTGTTTGGGGGTTTTTTTACAACTACACTTTGCTGATGTAAATAACTGCAGCCACAATGTAGGACATCGGAAGGTTAAAGGGGTCAAGCCAGTTCCCAAGGAAGCCAACGGAAGTCTTAGCACTGATGTCAGTGGGAGTTGGATCTGATTCTAAGTACTGCCCTGAGAAGTCTAAATTATACCTGCAATTATTTGCACTTTCAAAGTAAAGGTTAGGTTAGGAGTAGGCTAAAAATATGGATTCCCCCTCCCCCCCCAAATCTTCATCTTCCACTTACTAATATTTGATCAATGGAACAACATCCATTCTCACCCTCCTCATTACCTAGCTGTAAATTGCTAAATCTGTAACAGCCGCAGATGCTAATCCCTGTGACAGTACAGACTTCAGGTGTTCAGCTGGCTGCCAGGAAAATAGAATTTCCATTTTCTCCACCGAACTCAGCCAGACATATGCAGGCGCTAGCGTGCAGCGAGCTGTGCATTATTCAGCAGGCACTTCTTGTCTGACATCTTTCTCCTACAAACGTTGCTTCTTAATAGTTTTCTGTTCACATTTCATACGCCAAAGGACTCAGGGTCTCGGTCAGTAAGTGTAGCTAAAAAAATGCCCAGGTGTTTCAGTGACCACAAGGGAAAACTCAACTTATTTTTAGCAAATCTCAGGGTGGTTACCTGAGAAGCTTTTATCTGGGCTGGAGAAGCTTATTGTAACACAGTCACCTGCATTCCTTAGGCAGTACTTTTCATAGGGTTAATCTTTGGGGAGATTTTGTAAAGCCAACGTCTTATTTTACCCAAACAGCAGAAGTTCTTTCCCTGAGATTCAAGTAAGATTACATACAGTCCTGGCCCCATCAAAGTGAATGGGAATTTGATGTCTGTGGGGGTCAGGATTTCACCCAATGGGGCAGATCCTCAGCTGGTGCAAATTGTCATTGCTCTGTTGAAGTCAATAGAGCTAAGACAGCTGAGGAGCTACCCATGTCATTAGTTTCTTTATGTTCATTCATCCTAATAAAACACCAGAAGTCTGATTCTCCTTTACACCACTCCGCAAGTGTCTAAGGATGTTAAGAGTAACAAGAAGGGTTTCTTCAGGTATGTTAGCAACAAGAAGAAAGTCAAGGAAAGTGTGGGCCCCTTACTGAATGAGGGAGGCAACCTAGTGACCGAGGATGTGGAAAAAGCTAAGGTTCTCAATGCTTTTTTTTGCCTCTGTCTTCACGAACAAGGTCAGCTCCCAGACTGCTGCACTGGGCAGCACAGTATGGGGAGAAGGTGACCAGCCCTCTGTGGAGAAAGAAGTGGTTCGGGACTATTTAGAAAAACTGGACGAGCACAAGTCCATGGGGCCAGATGCGCTGCATCCGAGGGTGCTAAAGGAGTTGGCGGATGTGATTGCAGAGCCATTGGCCATTATCTTTGAAAACTCATGGCGATCGGGGGAGGTCCCGGATGACTGGAAAAAGGCTAATGTAGTGCCCATCTTTAAAAAAGGGAAGAAGGAGGATCCGGGGAACTACAGGCCAGTCAGCCTCACCTCAGTCCCTGGAAAAATCATGGAGCAGGTCCTCAAGGAATCAATTCTGAAGCACTTAGAGGAGAGGAAAGTGATCAGGAACAGTCAGCATGGATTCACCAAGGGCAAGTCATGCCTGACTAACCTAATTGCCTTCTATGAGGAGATAACTGGGTCTGTGGATGAGGGGAAAGCAGTGGATGTGTTATTCCTTGACTTTAGCAAAGCTTTTGATACGGTCTCCCACAGTATTCTTGCCGGCAAGTTAAAGAAGTATGGGCTGGATGAATGGACTATAAGGTGGATAGAAAGCTGGCTAGATCGTCGGGCTCAACGGGTAGTGATCAACGGCTCCATGTCTAGTTGGCAGCCGGTTTCAAGCGGAGTGCCCCAAGGGTCGGTCCTGGGGCCGGTTTTGTTCAATATCTTCATTAATGATCTGGAGGATGGCGTGGACTGCACTCTCAGCAAATTTGCAGATGACACTAAACTGGGAGGAGTGGTAGATACGCTGGAGGGTAGGGATAGGATACAGAGGGACCTAGACAAATTAGAGGATTGGGCCAAAAGAAACCTGATGAGGTTCAACAAGGACAAGTGCAGAGTCCTGCACTTAGGACGGAAGAATCCCATGCACTGTTACAGACTAGGGACCGAGTGGCTAGGCAGCAGTTCTGCAGAAAAGGACCTAGGGGTTACGGTGGACGAGAAGCTGGATATGAGTCAACAGTGTGCCCTTGTTGCCAAGAAGGCTAACGGCATTTTGGGCTGTATAAGTAGGGGCATTGCCAGCAGATCGAGGGACGTGATCGTTCCCCTCTATTCGACATTGGTGAGGCCTCACCTGGAGTACTGTGTCCAGTTTTGGGCCCCACACTACAAGAAGGATGTGGAAAAATTGGAAAGAGTCCAGCGGAGGGCAACAAAAATGATTAGGGGGCTGGAGCACATGAGTTATGAGGAGAGGCTGAGGGAACTGGGATTGTTTAGTCTGCAGAAGAGAAGAATGAGGGGGGATTTGATAGCTGCTTTCAACTACCTGAAAGGGGGTTCCAAAGAGGATGGATCTAGACTGTTCACAGTGGTACCAGATGACAGAACAAGGAGTAATGGTCTCAAGTTGCAGTGGGGGAGGTTTAGATTGGATATTAGGAAAAACTTTTTCACTAGGAGGGTGGTGAAGCACTGGAATGGGTTACCTAGGGAGGTGGTGGAATCTCCTTCCTTAGAGGTTTTTAAGGTCAGGCTTGACAAAGCCCTGGCTGTGATGATTTAGTTGGGATTAGGTCCTGCTTTGAGCAGGGGGTTGGACTAGATGACCTCCTGAGGTCTCTTCCAACCCTAATCTTCTATGATCTTATCCAAACTTCTTTGTTCTCCAGCTCTAGCCTGAAAATCTTTGAAGAACTGATTCTCTCATGAGACTTCTAGCACTAGATGTTGGTCCAGCTGGAAATGCCATAAGATCAGCTTTGCTCAGATTTTAGTATTTCTGTATATCCTCAGCTGGTACCAGAAAGTTGACAAACAAACTTCACTAAAAAATCGGAGTTTCCAACCCACGCAGGTGCCTTTTGAATGATTTCTCCATCTATCCAGCATTCACAATATCTCCTACTTTAATATAATGAGTTTATTATAAGAGAAAGATGTTTCTTTTCTCTATAAAAACAGCAGTGTTCCTTTTTGGAAATTAGTTTTGCTGTTTTGCCATTTTGTCTGTAATAAGCAGCTTTTTTTTAACTGCATCAAGAGTAGGATTATTACTGCAGAAAAATGATCCAGTTCTTCCCAAGAGACAACCTGTAACAGGTGTACACTGTGAGAGCCAAATATTTGCTAGCAACCCCATATGACATATGCTAAAGTGAGCTGAAAGCTGCATCTCCAAAATAAGATCTCTGTTAGCCATTAGCTAATGATTCTTCAGGGAGGGGTCTGGGATTTGTATAATTACCTGGAAAGATAAAAAGAGAACCAAAAATGAGTGCTTTAGATTCTTATGCTAGTAAGAGTATGGTAGACTGCCTGGTCTGGGAAGGTGTCATTGCTCCGGTCAAAGGAAGGGTTCAGATGGTAGCTTGACATCCCCATGCGAGAATGTTTTCACATCAGAGCCGTCTCATTGGGTCACAGCCTCAACAGTCTTGTCCACCATCACAAGGTGATGGACTTGAGTGGAATGGTCAAGTGAACAGGTGGCTGAAAATTTTCAGTCAACGAGTTTTCATGCCAACAAATGGGGTTTCATTGATCAGGAAACTTTTAATGAGAAAAATGTCACTTCTCGATTTTTCAATGGGAATTTTTGAATTGAATTTCAAACTTCAGTTTTTTATTTGGTTTTCAATCTTTGGGATTCTCCCCCCCCCCCCCCCCTCCGTTTCTCTCCTTTTCCACCCCTCTGAATGAACTGTGGGCAGGTTCCAGAGTTGCAGAACCACAACATTTTGTTTTCCTTTTGCCGCTCTGTAACTTTATCAGAGTTGGAGAAGTTCGAGAGGGTGGGAAAAGTGAAGAACCTGCCTTACCTTGGACTTAATTCATTTTATTGAACTTGGGGCCAAAAGTAGAGGGGAGGGAAAAATCCAGTAACTAAAACTCAAGCCCCAAAATAGGTTATTTTTCAAAAATCAAAATGTAAATTTTAAATGAAAAACCTTGCAATAAAATTCTTCCTTCTATTTGTTTCCCAGTGGAAAATAATAGGTTTTGTGATAGCTCTAGACAAGTGGGTAGGGAGGCTAAAGAGAGGTCCCAGAGCACTGAGCCAGGAAGGGAGAGTTAGTGAATCACCAGTGAGGTGCACTCTGGGAGGGATCAGCTTTGACATCCAGGGTTGCCATGCAATGGGAAAGCACGTAGCTGCCCTTGGATTACAGGACTGTTCGAGCTTGTTTTTAAAGGGGAATGTCGGGGGAAGTGGTTCAGGGAAGAACGTCGGCCTTAACTGCAACGCCTCTTGCTCTTCTTGTGCTTCGTATCTGTGAAACATTGCTGGGTATCCTCCTTAAAGTACAGTGAGTAGCGCATTAAGACTGGCCCTCTTCTTCTGAGTCCATTCTCTCACCATCTCACAGCTCTTGTGGGGAGAGCCGTCCCCACTGCAGATCCTGCTCCAATTTGTCGGGGGAACACTACCACTACAAAAGTGATTTTTTCCCCCTCGCTTGGTATCCTACTGTTAATTGAATTGTCTCGTTAGACTGACCTCCCACGTGGTAAGGCAACTCCCATCTTTTCATGTGCTGTGTATTTATACCTGCTACTATATTTTCCACTCCGTGCATCTGATGAAGTGAGTTCTAGCCCACGAAAGCTTATGCCCAAATAAATTTGTTAGTCTCTAAGGTGCCACAAAGACTCCTCGTTGTTTTTGCTGATACACACTAACACGGCTACCCCTCTGAAAACTGTATTAGCAATTCTAGAATAGCTTAAAGCTGTACAAATATTTCCCGGCACCTTCTCTTTAGAGTAGCCTTTCTCTTTAGCGCCTCTATGTATCATCAACCCTCTATCCCTTCACAAAACCCATCTTCAAGCACAGCTTACCACGGCACTTCCCTCTCCCTCAATGGGCCAGGTCCTCAGCTGGTGTAATGCAGTACAGTTCCTTACTGTGATGCAGCCGTGCTGATTTACTGGCCCAATGTATTCGGAGTACAATGTCTTTGCGCCACTGTCCGCGCTGTCTTGTCTGACAATTGTGTAAACCTATTCAAAAGAAAGTCACGCTGTATAGCTAATGGTGTCTTGCAACTAGATGTGTTTGAGCCTTACTGGGGACCACTTTCGTTTATGGACTGATGTAATAAATGGCAATTCGGTAGCAAATGGCAATTTGGTAGCTAAGACACATGCAGGAACACTTTAGTTTGCTGATCACTGACCATGTAGATCTTACAGGCATCTTCCCATCACTGAATCTCTGCAGGCTAGCACTGACTAGTCGAGATACTCATGAAACTGAAAATGATCAGCAGTTATTAGCCATGGACTGAATTGCAGCTCTGTTGAGGAGGATGCCCCTCACCCATCTGTGCCAGTGCCATGTACAATCACTGTCTCTGAGCATAGGGACTGCTCACTCCCAGTACCCTATGGGTCCATGCCAAGCTGAAGGGAGGAGGTTAGAAGAAGGGTGGGGCCCCCAAACCCCTCCACACCACATAGCCAAGCTGGCTGGCTGTAGGAGGAGACATGACTACACCATCCTACGTGCTAGTGCAGTGTGCAAGCAGCCTGGGGCAAGGGGTGGATCCGTGCCACTCCAGTGCATGATGAATATCTGGCATCTAAAAATGAGAATATCTTGTTTTGTCTGTGCTGGACACAATGCAACCATTACACTATCATTGTAGGAATTAACAAAAAATAGTGTCCTGGGACATCTGGGTTGTCACTATGTTGCACATCACTTCAGAAGAGACAACGCAGATCACACTGCTCTGGAAGTACAGGTCTGTTGCTTGAATGAAAGGAGATTGACTTGGTGTTAACTTAAGGGCTCTGACACACAGTAGAGCAGTTCTGAGTCCATCCAGTAGAAGGCAGCAGTAGACTTCTCCCTGTGCGGCTGAATGCTCCGTTTCCGGAATGCTTCGGGAAAGTCATGTGCTCTGTGGTTTGGTTGAATGGCAGTCACATTTCCATGGTAACAGGAGACTCCACTGTCTTTTGCCTATCAGTCGTGTTCCCAGAATTTGTCTGGAGTGCGGACACCAAGGAGTGCAGTGGAGCGGTGTCTGGCAGAACATCCCAGCGAAACATCAAAAGAAAAGACTTCAGGCACCTGTGGTCAAAAGAGGTATAACACGAGCCGCTGCTGAATGAAGGCCGGGGAATACTAAATACCCCTGTGTGACTCCTCTACCCCAACCAGACCTAACGAGCTGTTTATGCAACTGTCAATGGGTATGGGGCTTAATGGGTAGCAAACATATCTGCTCTCTCTCAAAGTTCTCTAATGCTAATCATCTGCCAGTAGTAACCCCATGCAACCCCATGTTCTGGGTGTCCCTAGCCTGTGACTGCCAGAAGCTGGGAGTGGATGACAGGGGATGGATCACTCAGTGATTGCCTGTTCTGTTCATTCCCCTGAAGCCCCTGGCATTGGCCACTGTCAGAAGACTGGATGTTGTTCTCTATCCTTCTCTTGAATGAAATGTGACCCATTGTGGACAGTTAACCATGCTCATTACTATGTTGGTTTGGCCAAACTGAGTGCTCGCAGGCGACCTGAATAGACTGTGTGTAGTTCGGTGTAACGTTCTGATTGTATTTTCAGTCATGCAAATGCTGCGATGACAGAGGAGACACTATTATAACTCGTGTGACATGGATGGTGGCCTTGAAGAAGGCTGTAGATTCAGGATGGGTGTGAGGGGCTGCAGTCAGCAACCCGAAGCTATGGGGAAATAAAACTAAAGCCCCACCTCAGCCTGCAGGAAAAACGAGAAACCTAAGATGGGAACTTTTGGTGTGGGCTTATCAGAACTTACTGAATTGTTTCTCTTTCTCCATGAAGAGTGAACTGTTGGGGGTTCTGTGGACAGTGCAGGGTGGGATGGAATGAATTCAAAAATGGTGAGAAACTGGCTTTGCTGTCTAATCAAGCAAGTATCTGGGGTCATAATTGTGGTTAATTAGGTTACTGTGAGCTGCTGTAATGGGGCTTTAATAACCTAACCGCTTCCAGGACCCGTGCCAGCTGATGATGGGCCTCTCAGGGAAATGATACCTTTGAGATGCTAGGGAGTCTGTGGCAATGCCGGTCTGAGACAAATCCTGAATGGCTAATTTCGAACTTCAACTCTTAAATGTAACATAGGACGTGAAGCACAGACCAATGTATTTATTTTTAACTCCTGGCTTTATCTTTATCAGATTCAGCATGTCAATCTCCCTGGAAAGGACACCATTTAAAGGTCCATGTGCTATTGTCCATGTGCTATTGTCATCGTGCAATGGGTTGTACAGCTGCATCACTCCACTAGTACCATCCGCCCCGTTCTGCCCGTCTGTCTCTGGCCTCCATTACATGGCTCTCTTATATCCATACATCATCTCACTCTCTAGTACCACGTTTTGTCTGTCACCATTTGTCTTCTGTGTGTTGTCAGTGGGATCCACAATGCAGAGCAAATGACTGAAGTTTGAAAAATGCTCAGAGTGTGATAAAAGCCCAGTCGTTTGAATAAAGGCGGGTGCCCTGCCTTTTAAATCATACTTTGCTAACATAGCATGAAGGTTAATGTTAAGGAGGACATGTGCTCTGACTTTGAACAGCCTGGCATTGGTCAGTTTGTGTCAGAACCTTAAGGTTACTTAGCCAGTTCTTTGTATTTAAAATAAAGAGAGAACTTTCACGGGAAATGAAATGCTAATTATTCTGAAACTGTCTCTCCATTCATGGCTCATAGCAAAGCACTCGGAAGCTGTTATAGCCCTTCATGTATATTGATGTCTGAGAGAGCTGGGAAAACTCTGCAATACTTATTTGGGCATAAGCTTTCGTGGGCTAAAACCTACTTCATCAGATGCATGGAGTGAAAAATACAGTAGGCCGGTATATATCTATATATTACAGCACATGAAAAGATGGGAGTTACCTTACCAAATGGGGGGTCAGTGCTAATGACGCCAATTCAAACAGGGTGGATGTAACCTACTCCCAACTGTTGACAAGAAGGGATGAATATCAACAAAGGGGAAATTACTTTCTGTAGTGCTAACGAGGGTGGATGTGGCCCATTTCCAACAGTTGACAAGAAGGTGTGAGTATCAACAGAGGGAAAAAACAGTAGGAGAGCACTTCAATCTCCCTGGACACTCAATAACAGACTTAAAAGTGACCATTCTTCAACAAAAAAACTTCAAAACCAGACTTCAACGAGAAACGGCAGATCTGGAATTAATTTGCAAACTTGACACCATCAAATTAGGCCTGAATAAAGACTGGGAGTGGCTGGGTCACTACAAAAAGTAAATTTCCCTCTGTTAAAAGCAACAAAGAGTCCTGTGGCACCTTATAGACTAACAAATATATTGGAGCATAAGCTTTCTTGGGTGAATACCCACTTCGTCAGACGCATGTTCCCTCTGTTGATACTCACCCCTTCTTGTCAACTGTTGGGAATAGGCTACCTCCACCCTGTTTGAATATATATATATATATACACACACTTGTGGGAGAGGAAGATGGCTCTGTAGAGGACCTATTTTCCCCCACCACCACTTTGCATAGGTGGGTAAAAAGGGCGGAGCCTCAGCTCTACCCTCCCCAACATGTTGGGCAGCCCAGCTGTGCCAGCACGTCAGTCATGTGCCGTGCCAGGCAGAAACCCCCTCCTCAGAGCAGCAGGAAGATTGTAACAGCAAGTCCGTCTCCTTCCCAGGCTGCTCCAGAGGCAGCATAAATAGTTAATTCAGGATCCAGCCTAACACTATTTGACTGACGTTACATCAGAGAAGATTTCTTAGTGGATTGTGTGACCTGCAACATACCCTAAAATCAAGTCCTATGTTGTTATAAAAGTATCTTTGCTTGGATCAAGCCTGTAGTCCTTGGGTCTGAAACTAAAAATGGCTTTGAGCTAGAATCTCCTCTTGTGTGACTTGCTTGCCCTGAGAGCCCAGTATTCCCTTAAAGAAATCTCGGGTTGGCAAATTTAAAGTACCAGATCTAGGGCTGAGTAAAATGCTGAGTTCCTCTTATTTGGATGTTGAGTTAATTTGCAGACCATCTACCATCTTATTTCTTGCACTCAGTGTAAATGGAGTGTTGTCTTTGGACTAGTGGTCAGTGTTGAATGAACGTGAAATGTGTTCGTTTTAATTTACTGCGTATCAAGAAATGAAGTCTCTTTTGGTTAGTACACGGGACAGCTTCCTGAGGTACCTCTGGGAATGTGCATCAGTGGTGATGATGATGATCTATTAAGAACGCAATGAAAATGTCAATTTGTCTATTTAAACTATTTATCAGAATATTCTTAAATAGTGCAAACTGAGATTCAGTCATCCAAAGACAATTGCATTTCTAGAAAGATTTGCTTCAACAGCGCAGTATTGCTGTGTTCCTATTATCTGAAAATAATATATTGTCTGCAAATGACTGGCTGTCCACATAATGAATTTAGCATTTAAAGATAAATCTACATGCATAGTGGGTAAAGGGGTATAACGTTTTTGTGGTGAATAAAAAGATGTTACAAATTGAGAATTCTGAACAGCCAGTTACTACTTGGAGGTGTTGCTCAGTGACTAGACTCTTCAATGTCCAGTCAAAATCTCCCTGCTCAGTCTGAGCAGGTTTCTAATGTAAACAGTGTAGTGCAACATATCCAACTATAGTAAACAATCGTACCTAGAGAAATCATCCATAGAAATCTTTTTCATAGACATGACAGACTTTGCCCCACAACACCCAGACTTGATTTCAGATCTTTATTTTTGATCTGATCACGTTGGAAGGGTAGCCAGTTCATGAAGTGTGACTAATGACTAATGACTAATGACTAATGACTAATGGGGGGGAGGGATAGCTCAGTGGTTTGAGCATTGGCCTGCTAAACCCAGGGTTGTGAGTTCAATCCTTGAGGGGGCCACGTAGGGATCTGGGGCAAAATTGGTCCTGCTAGTGAAGGCAGGGGGCTGGACTCAATGACCTTTCGGGGTCCCTTCCAGCTCTATGAGATAGGTATATCTCCATATGTTATTATATTAATCCAGACTTTGAAGTAAATCTTTGCCATGATTCTACTTCAATGTGCCGGCAGCCATGTCACCTTGGGCTGAATGCCCTTCAGAACCCCCATCAGCTAACTTGACTCAGGCCTGATCGGTTCTTGCAATAGACCTCCAAGGAGAGACTGCAATACATGGCTTTGGTGTTTCAGCGGGTGCCACTTTTCCCTCCGAGTTATTACTGAACCAGTGCCCCAGTATGGTGTTAAATGTAATGTGTACAGGAGTGATCGATACACACACCTCTCTCGTGTATGTCTAGACAACCCCCTAGCATTACTTAATTTGTTATGTAAATAGTTAATAGAGGGCACTCAAGAACATGTCGCAGTCCTACCCCCTTGCTGCTGTTTCCCTGGGCTTTTCCTACCTAATCCTCTCAGGCTTTCTTTCCCCACAACTCCTCTGGGGTTGACCCTTCTTCCAGGGCTAATTTCCTCTTGGGTTGACACCTCCCCTTCTCTCTGCTCCCACAGACTGACTGCAGATGCTCTCCCTGGAGCTCCTTTCTGCTGCAAACTTCCTGGTTTTATAATCCAGCCTACTCCTGCTCAGCTGGGCTTCTTGTTCATTTAGGCTTGGCTCTCCCTCCAAGTGCAGTCCGGTACCCTAACTGACCCCTCAGGCCCATATTAACCCCTTCAGGCCCTGTGTGCGGGTGTGATGGGGTTAATGGAGGCCAGATGGGCCAATGAACCTAGTAGATTCAAGGCTGAGAAGAAAGCCCTAGTTAGAGGAACAGGCTCACCTGTACAGAAACAGGTGGGGCCTGTATAAAGCCAGATAGCTGGCAACAGATGGGCTGCTGGGAAAGGCTGCAGGAAGGCGGGCAGCAGCCAGTTCTTGGGAAGAGGGTTTGAGCTGGTACACCCCATGACAGGAGAGGAACCAGAAGTGTAAGCAGCAGTCCAGAGAAGGAGCAGTGAGGGCTGGGAGAAGAAACCCCAGAACTGCTGGGTTGAGGGTCCCTGGACTGGAACCCAGGGTAGAGGTTGGGCCCAGTCCCCCTACCAACCACTGAGGGCATGGCATAGAACTGAGGCAGTGAATGGGAGGACTGCCTAGGACTGGTGATGGACTGTACCCCAGGAGGGGGAACACTGAGGGACCGAGCTGGAGGGATAAGTCACGAAGGAGACGCTGAGGGTCCTGGAGAAAGAGAAGCTGCAGACCAGAGTCAGAGTGACGGCGTGCAAACTGCGGACGGGGGTCTCGGCCTCGAGAGCTAATCCCCAGAGTGATCAGGAGGAGGCGCCAGCCCAGCGGTGAGTGGAGCACCCTGTACATACCCCATCACCACCGCTCACTGTGGTACCTGGGGCATCAAACATCCAGAGCAGCAAATAAGTTTGGTGCATGAAATGCACCCCCCGTGCCAATTAATGTCAAGGTCTGTGCACCCCCAAAGACCCACGTAAGCCCCTCATATGTCTAGGGTTTGTGCTGATCCACTACGCAGGGTTGGATTTCCCTCTCTGTGATCCCTAGTATCTTCAACAAAGACTTTCTTTTACCTAGACTGTAAGCTCCTCTAGGCAAGAAGTATGTGTGTGTTGTGTGTGTGGTTTGCTGAGCACAATGGAGCTGAGGCCACTCTGCAATACCAGAATACAAATAATTACGTTTAACATAGGCAGTCTTTTTAAATCTGTGACTCCATCTCTCCTCCCGTAGTCATCATTGAATGGCCCTTTGCTATGGAACTTGTTCTGCTCCATGATGTACCCGTGTCTGATAACTCAGGAAATAAGGGCTTGTCTACACAGACCAACGATGCACACTACAGGGTGTGATTTGTAAGTGCTCTACCATGTTGTGCACTAATTGGTCTGTGTAGACTTTGTTGGTGTTGGCTAAAACTTTCCTAGCGCTCTTTAATGTAGCACTGTTTGAAACAGAGCTCTGTTAAAGTGCCTCAGCCGGGCCCACAGGGATCAATTAGTGTGCTTAAAAATCCTACCTTTGCGATTGCAGGTCCGTGTAGACGCACCCTAAGAATATTTAGCCCATCAAACAATTTGCCCCTTGGTAATGTCACTTTTCTTTCAAATCCTTCAGAAGCCCAGGGTTGCTATTGTACTACAATGAAGTGTCAGCAGCTCTTACTTCACAATTTGTTCTTGGCAGAGGCAGAGTTAGCTCTAATCACGTCTGTCCATAACGACAGTCCCTGTCATGGGCTGGACAGCTGTCATGTTGTCATCAACAATGTTAGCCACAAGGCAATAGCACTGCTAGGATTCAGCCTTGGCTCCACAGTTAAGTGTTTTTCCCAATTAGTTGAGGTGTGTTGGAACCCCGAGCTGGGACAAATGCAAAATGATTGTTCCTGTTGCCTAAAAGGGAAAAAATTAACCCCTTCAGAACTTTAGTTTTCTTCAGCATATTGTGACGTATTTTATGTCTTCTGCAGCCTGAAGTCCATAATACACTATGTCCTGTAAGTCTACAACATTCTGTTCGGTCCCTAAATTTGGTGAATATCCAGTATAGAAACACACTTTTAAAGATTGTTAAGTAAAGCGAGAGAGTCTGATTCTCCATTGCCCTGCACCTTGCGCCGGCACTTATGCCACTGTGCAGTGGATGGCCGGTGCTACCGTTCTACCGCCGTAGCATTTTACATCCCCTTTGCACGGGTGTCAATGACAATAAAAGGTGGGAGTGACGCCAACGTCCATCATACAGGATGGATTTGATCAAATAATCATTGGTAGGTTAACCTGTGTTTCCTTTGCCTGTTTTCTGTCTCTCCTTGAAGCTTGTGGATGAAGCAGAAGCATTTGTGTGTTGCATCCAGAACTCAGGAATTTTTCCAGAAAAGTGCATGGAAAGACTCCTTGACATCACTTGAAATCCATAAAGGAAAAGGGGAGCCCCCAGAGACGGTACCTCCAGCTATGTGAGGGAAGGTGTCTGGGATGGGTTTTCCTACCTGTTACTGAGATGGGGCCCTCCAGGAATGTGTTTGGGTTGTGGGATGTGTGTTTAGTACTTTAGACTTGTGATACTTGGCAACACATGTTGCCATTAGACTGTAGCATGCCTTTTCTTTTGCATTGAACATTGGCTTGGGGAAGATATCATGAGTGCCACAAGGTGCCCTCCATAATATCTCCAAATGCTGCCTGTTGAAGGCATTCTTTTGGGAACTGATTAACGTTAACTATGTGTCTAAACGATGCACAAGCCCTCAGATGCTTGGCAAAGGGCACATGATCAATAAATACAGATAATATAGAGCAAATGAATTAGCACTATTAATATGGACTAATCTTCAGTGCTTTAATTTTCTGAAAGGCAACATAACATTACCATTTGAAGTAGAAAAGGTATAAATGCTTCCTTTAGAAGCAATCAGTAGCTGAGTCACAGTTGCAGCAAATACAAAAGCCTTTACCAGATACTATCCCAAACCGTATTGCAGAGTCACTTGCAGCTGTGTGTCATGGCAACTAAGGCAAAAAGTGTTGATGTTTGTCCCAAAAGTAACATTTTGTCAACTACGGTTGCCTTATCCCTAGGTGACTTGCATGCTGGTGGTTCATCATTCTTTTCTTCAGGGTTCATTGTAACCTGTTCAAGGATTGAAGAAAAATGAATGAGCCCATAGATCATATACTGTAGTTATAGTTTATGATTTGCCTTCGTGCACCATGCATATTCTGTAGACAACATGAATCTTCATAGTAGATTCACTGACTGCAAAAAGCTGTAATTCACAGGCCTTGCACGGCTAAAAGCTTAACTCCCTGGGGTGACTATCTACTACTTAGTTGGATAGCTGCGAATGATGCTTTTGATGCTACAAGCTGACACTTCTCTCTTCCCTTGACACTGCAGATGCCAGTTTCAATGCTGCCCTGCCCACAGCCAGGCCATTCGGAGCTTGCACTTCTTCTTGGATAATATGAAATCGAGTGCATGAAACATTTTTGCTTTAAAAAGTTGTTTGAATTTCTGAACTATGGGGTGGGGTTTTTTTTAGCTGCAGTGGCTTGAGGCCAGGCGACCTATGAGCTTTGTAAATCAAGTTATTGTAGGCATTACAGTTTTGCTATAGCCCAGCTGTACTGTGTGTCTCCCCTGCCCAGCGTGGAAAGGAAGGAATGAGCCACCATGTGCTACCATTCCTCCTGCCTACGTGTCCCTCTGTCTTAAGTACTTATCTAGCTCTCATTACCTGAGCACTTCACAATCCTCTCCCCTGTGAACTAGGGCAGTGTTGTTGTGCCCATTTTATAGATGGGGAACTGAGACAGAGAGAGACTGAGTGACATGCCCAAGGTCACACAGATTGTGAAGGGGCAGGGACCAGACCATCCTTCCTCTCATGGAGGCCTTCCTGATCAGGCTCCACATGAGGCAGGAGCATATGCGAGCCTCGGTTAGTGCTTAATGACAGGAGGTCAGTGGAGTCTATACTGTATCTGTCTCTGGCTCAGGGCCCTTTCCCCAATGTGTAAGCTGCAACACTGCGCGCTGGCAGGAGGAACAGGATTGATTCGAAATGTGTGATGGCCATCATTAGTGGCTTGTCGCAGTTTTCTTAATTAGAATATCACCAAACGGGGAGAATAGTGTGCTAATGCACAGTGCAAAGTCGAAAGTATCAATGATTCTAAAATGTCAGTGACTGAATGCCAGACTGAAGTATAAAGGTTATCTGCCTCCTAGATGAGTAATGGCGCTTCACCTGCGACATTCACCGGGGTACCCTGTTGTGCTTGTCTCCTGTAAGAACACCCTGGAGAGATGATTTAACTTTCCTCAACTTTTTATTAACTCAGCCAAATTACAGGAGCCTTTATTCAGCACTCAGGCAGCTGTCCAAAAGCACAATTCCCGAGCTCTGTCTCTGTCTCCGCTAGGGGCCTTGCAGTGCTGATAGCTTTCAGAGAGGAAGCTTATTTTCACACAGGCAGTAAGTAGTTGCTCTTATAAGATACATTTGCCAGCTGTTTCCAGATGGGGAGGATCTAAGCTATGTCTACGTTACAGCTTATGTTGCTTACGGGTGTGAATAAACCATACGCGCTATGTCGCTGGGAGAGCTTCTCCCTCTGACATAGCTACCGGCACTCGTGGAAGTGGTTTTGTTATGCCAATGGGAGAGCTCTCTCCCGTCGGCATAGAGCGTCTTCCCCAGACGCGCTACAGTGGCGCAGCACTTCTAGTGTAGACAAGCCCTAAGATAGCACAGCTGTTTCCTATTCCAAGGTCTGGAAATCTTGGCAGCATCGCTGCATCAGTCAGAAGTGTGGGAAAACCCACACTCCCTAGCCGACAGAGCTATGTTGGCAAAACCCTCAGTGCTTCCATCAGCGTAGTTATTGTCGTTCGGGGAGGTGGTGTTCTGACACCGTCAGAAAATCGCCTATTGGCATATACTGCCTCTAAACTAGGGGGCTCTGCCGACATGGCTGCATCGGCAGAGCCTGTGTCGTGCAGACTAGCCGTAAGTGTGTGGGGCAACTGAGGCAACTCAGATATCAAAAACTACTTACAGTTTGGCAGTTTGCAGTCATTAACTTTACCATGGTATTGCCGGTATTCCCTGTACTCGGGATAGGCAGTAGTGTCCTGATCTTGCTCCCGTTGAAATCTATGGTAAAGCTTCCATTGACTTTCCTGGTGCAGAGTTGGGGCCCTATTGGGTAACGTTCATTACTTGAACATGGCACATATAAAGACTGTAGTAGTGACCACTGCTATCGGCAGAACTCCATCCAAAGCACAGACGACCCCAAAAAGCCTCACTTCACCCCCTCCAAAAGAGAGATGGAAACCAGTTAAGGGGAGAAGGTAGCTTGGGTACCTGCATCCGGAATATCTGCCGGTCCCCGCACATTCTATCGCTGGTTTGGTGCAGCATCACTGCATGCTGGGATAGATAAGTACCCACCGTCAGGCTTGTAACTTCTAATCAGTAAACCTGTTCCTTTTATTACGTTAATCCTGTGTCGGCAAGTATTCATTAAAATGTTCCCCGTAACCTGGGACGCAACAACCCCCACCCATTCTGAAATACCAAGTGAGCTGTAGATCAGCTCACAGTGTGTCTGCCATGACAGACAGCCGCAAGGAGCTCCTCGAAGCTTCAGGCATGGCTCCAACTCCCTCGGTTCACTGTTGCCTATTGATCCACAAAACTGGAAAAGAAGAGGGAGCAGGGGAGATGGGCTGCTCTTCTTTTTACAGTAGTAAGTTACATTCGCTCATGCAGTTCTATAGTCCTTATCCCACAGTGGAGGAGGAGAAGGTTGAGGCTTATTCTGCTAGCATCCAGTTTATTCTTTCTTGGGCCCGGAGTACATGTTAATTGCAAGGATGCTATTTCATCCTGAAGAAGTCTGATTTTATTTGCAGAGTCCCCCCTGTACTGACATCTGTAGGCCTGGCTTGACATTAGTAACTTGCCTCCTTTCTTAGTGGGCATAATTGGGAAGGTGAATGGAAGGTTAAGTTGTAAACAGCGGCTTGACAAACAGTACGCTGGAGTCAGGATGTCTGGCCTAGCTAAGATAAGCAGCAACACCTTGCTTGATGCTAGGGCCTATGAACGAGATCACCTGGAATGTAAAGATCAGGTTCCAGGTGAACAGCACATGGCCAGAGCATGCTGTACAAGGATTGGTTCCTGCAAAGTAGCCAAGCCAAAAATGTGTGGTGTAAATGTCTAGAAAGGAAGAGGTTGTCTGTAACTTTGGGTGTGTGGTACGGCCTATACCCACCCCCTACACTCGAGTCTGATCAACTCAGCGTAGCTTTGCTGTACTCCAAATAAAGGAATCTGAATGACGAAATCCAAAGTCAAACGAAGTGTTTTGGATCCCAGAGAACTGGATGAAGTGTTCTCCCAAAACTGGATAAGCTGAATGGAAAAGGTCTCGGAGGGAATCCCAACAGCATCATCGTTCTATAACTTAGGTTCACTGTGCATTACGATACGTACCTTGCAGTGTATATGCTCCAAAACAACTAAATGTATATTTCAGGTCACAAATCACATTCTGAGTTGTTAATGTATCAAAATATATTAAAATGTTTGTGATAAACCAGGTTGATAGGGAGTTGGAGACATTTGGAATAAGGTAGGATTTCTTTTTATTATGGGGGAATTTTGTAGGGGGTGGGTTTTTTCCTAGTGGTTAAGACAGGACTAGGCATTGGTACTTGATGTACCAAATTGGTGGTTTCACATCTCAAGAGTTCATGCAAACATTTCCTTTGCTTTCTAACCACAGGGGTTCACAACCTCCTGGCCACTAGTTTCAGGGGAAGCTGAACCCAAAATCTCTAAGCAAACTACCGCCTAGTTTTACATCAAAACTGTGACCGTAGTATAATTTCATTGCAAAACCATCACCTGGCCTTTCACAATGACAGTCCCAGAACTCACTGAGACAGCTTCCTATGGGTAATCCTGGGGAGCACATCACCTGAAGGAGGAGGGGGTCTAATCCCTACTATTCCCACAGAAGGATGGTGCAGTGGTGAGGACAACAGTGTGTAACCTGGGAGCCCCAGGTGCAATTCCTTGCCCTATCACAGACTTCCTGCGTGACCTTGGGATACACAAAGATATTTAAGCTACATAAGAACAGCCATAGTGGATCAGACCAAAGGTCCATCTAGCCCAGTATCCTGTCTTCTAACAGTGGCCAATGTCAGGTGCCCCAGAGGGAGTTAACAGAACAAGTGATCCATTCCCAGCTTCTGGCAAACAGAGACTAGGGACCCCATCCTGGCTAATAGCCATTGATGGACCTATCCTCCATTAATTTATCTAGTTCTTTTTTGAACCCTGTTATAGTCTTGGTCTTCACAACATCCTTTGGCAAAGAGTTCCACAGGTTGACTGTGCGTTTTGTGAAAAAATACTTCCTTCTGTTTGTTTTAAACCTGCTACCTATTAATTTCATTTGGTGACCCCTAGTTCTTGTGTTATGAGAAGGAGTAAATAACACTTCCTTATTTACTTTCTCCACACCAGTCATGATTTTATAGACCTCTACCATATCCCCTCTTAGTCGTCTCTTTTCCAAGCTGAAAGCTCTGAAGTTCCATTTATTAGCAGGAAAGTTCAGACCTTTCTGGAGCTGGGCCTTGGTTTCTCTGGGCCTCTATGTCATTAAAATGAGGATAACAGGGTAGTGCTATCTCACAGCGGTGTTCTGAAGACTATGAGGTACTCACAGATTATGATAATTGTACCTTAGATGGCGAGGTGGCAGGCTGTGCCATCCCAAAGGACAAGCCATTTCTGCATTGTACCTCTGTGCACAAGAACACGAGGCACAGAGTTTCCTTGAATTTGCTTTGAAGTGATTCATCTCTCCCAACGCATGGTTTACCACGATGGGTTTTTACCGAGTTCCTCCCCCCACTCTGGTCCTTCAAGTGCAATGCAGAGTGAAAAGGAAATAAAAAGCTGTAAGCCTGTTCTGTGGTCACTAGAATAAAGGCAGCTCTGAATGAGTTGTCTGCTTGTCATTGGAGAAGAGTCAAACTATCTCCTAAAATCATTGAGTGGGTCTGTCTGTACTTGTCTAGTTCCCCTGCATCTATTCTGGATCAAATCCTTGCCTGTCCACACTGAAGCAGTAATCTGTTCTGAAAAGAATGCGAGTTCTGTCGATAAATTACAGGTCTCATTTGGCTGCTGTGTCATGTCACTGAAAGTAACTTGTCTGCTGTTGATTTTCTTTGTCCCCGTAGGGCTGCATGAGGCAGTGCGATTAATACCGGAAAGCGGAGCATTTTTAGATTGAATATCGGCTCCCAAACTAGACAGTAAGTACTTCTATGCGCATTACAGGATGAATTATTTTTGCACTAACACGGGGTAAATTTATGCAGCAGTTTTCACCAGATAGCAAAGCCAGATCAATTCTTCATGAAAATAACAATGTTCAGACTTCACTTTTATGGACGCGTGACAAAAAAGATTGAACATGACACGTTAACATAATCCCAGCGAAGTTTGAAACGAAAATTGTGGCAGCCCCAATGGTGCAGTGTCTGTATTTGAGAAAAGAGGTGGTTGATTTTTGAACAAGGGGAAGGATTTGGGTAATTTGGAGCTGAACATTTTGGTTGGGCTGCCCAGTGCTTCAGGAAGACTTCTTGTGCTCAAGAATCACAAAACGCTGTAGACGGAATGGGTCTTGTTCTGGCCTCACGCACGGTTTCACATTAGTGCAATCCCACCAATATCAGTACAAGCTCACAAATGTGTCCAAACTGTTCTTTTATAGCATAAGCACAGACTAGTTCCAACGTAACTTGAAAATAGTACCAGCCGCACGGGGAGTTTTTGCCAATCCCCAAAGAAACAACATCCATAACTCACCCCTAGCATTGTAGTCAAATGGCATAGTATGCCCCCTCCCCATCCCTTGTGAAACGGTGATCCTTCATTGTATGTGTAAACACCTCCTCCCTCCTGCCCCCAGACCTCCCTTGCTCCCATCCTGACTCATCTGGCTATTAGTTTTACCAGTAAGCAAAATAAAACCAATTAAATCATCCCTCTGCTACCAGCCACTCCAAGGCAAGCCATAGTCCTCTTCCAGTGAAACCAAGGAGGCTGTTGTTTAATTCAGTGGCTGGCTGTTGACCTCTTGCTAGTTGGCTAGTCAGTGATTTGCTTCATCTAACCAGCTGCCACTTCTTTCCCTTTCTCCAGCCACTCGTCCATGTCTGCCATCTTAGCCCACCTTGCTCCTTCTCGTTTCACTTCCACACTAGTCCCTGGTTCTTTACCATTATGGTTTTTTATCGAGTTGCCCACCCCTTCTCTCTGTTTCCCCCACACCTCTGCCACTTAGCTCTCTGCTCTTCATCTCTCCTTGGTTTCTAACCCTTTCACTTTCCTGGCTCACTCTCAGCCACCCAGTCTCTTCTCTGCCATCGTCAGTTTTAATGCAGCTAATTCTTTTCCTTTACTTCTTTATTTGTCTCATGGTTCTTTTTATGGTGCAATGAATCTCTTTGTGGTTCTGCCTGACTTCAAATTCTTCAATTTCATTGCATCTTCTAGCCATTTAGGTGACAAAACCAAACAGCATCCTAGAAAGATGGATAGACTGTGTGAAGGAACTTTTCGATTATCCTGAAAAATTGGAAGAGAAGTAAAATCACCACATATTACACTTCAGGAACTAGAAAGAGTGCTACAAAGTACAAAGTGAGGTAAAGCAGCTGGGCAGGATGGCCTTGTGGCTGAAATGCAACAATCCCTGAGTGAAGATCCAACTTAAATGCACTTTTATGCTCAAGATTTGGCTCTGACCGTGCATTTGGAGCGGCTAGAAGCATTCCGTGTCTGCTTGTAAGAAGGTCCAGCTTTCTGACCCATAGAGCAATACAGGTAGTACGCAGGTTTGATAAATCCCGAACTCTGTCTCAGCACAAAATGTTTTTAAGTCCATAAGTGAGACATGGACTTTATGCAGGAGGCAACGAGACCTATTCGTTGGAGACCTTCCAGTTTGCTGCAACTGCTTGAACTCTGCTTGCAGCCTAGATAGATGAACTCGTCAACGCTCTCGCTCTCCACCGGTATTTGACCTCACCTGCACCAGGGGTTCCGGTGGCTGTGATGGGGTGTGCTCCCCACACTGGCCCTGAAAGAGCTAAGTAGGCTGCAAACAGGTGAGCTTTAGCTGGAGGCAGCTGATTAGAGAGAAGCTCACCTGTGAGGGACAGACAGGGCTTCTACAAAAGCCAGGGGGAAGCAGAGGAGGTGGCAGGGAGAAGTCTGCAGTCACTCCCTGGGAGAAGGGAGGAGTGTTTGGAGGGGCTACAGAGATGAGTTTCCTAAAGTAACTCCCTGGAGGAGGGAATTAAGAGACTGGAAAACCCGGAGGACTGCCTAAGACAGCTGAAGAGCAGGAACCTTAATATACTCTCCCCTGGAAGTGGAAACCACATCAGTGGCTGGCCGGAGGGCTGAGTCACGAAGAGGACACTGGTTCCTGGAATCAGAGAGGGGCTGCAGAGGAGAAACCGACGGGGGCAACCATGGGGAAGGTGTGACGAAGTGAGAATGTTTTGTGGTGTTATTTGAATACTGAGGGGGAAGGTTGCAGGGTAGCTGGGCTGGGACTGCCTGCATGGGGGAAGGGAGATACCTGAGCATGTAACATGAGAACCCAGGCGGGGAGTTGGAGACCAGGTAACACCTTTGACTGGGAATGCGGACAAAGGACAAAGCCCGGGGGAGGAGCCGTGGGGGAGGGGGGAAAGGAGACGCCTGGAAGGGGTTTTGAGTTTTTGGATGCTGGCTAGGAATGAAGAGGGGACTCTGACAGGGCTGGGGCTTCCCAGTGGGGAGAGGGGCCTCCCTGGGGCCCCCAGATGGACCTAACTAAAGGGAATCCTGTTGTCTGTACTGGCAAGACCTGTTTTGGACTGTGTTCCTGTCGTCTCAATAAACCTTCTGTTTTACTGGCTGGCTGAGAGTTATGGAGAATCGCAGGAAGCATGGGGGTACAGGGCCCGGACTCCCCCACACTCCGTGACAGAAGGGCGTTGACCTGCCAAGCTATTTGCCAAAAGGTCAGGAGGACGTGCCAAACCTTCGGTGAGTGGACCCCATCACAGTGGCCCAGCTCTGAGGTCCTGGACCATGGTCTTCTGCCCGGAGATGTTCAACTCCATAGTCTAGGAAGGCAGGGATGAAATTCTCTTCCCCAGAAGCAAGTCGGCGGCGTTGTCTTGATCGGTGAACACGTCTTGACAAATCTTGATTCCAACATGTGGAGCAGCAAGTCCTAATACTCTGTCGATAACCCGACAGAACAGTGCTGTGGCAAGACTGCATCTTTGCCACGCACCCGAGGTTGGGTAGACACATGGAGAAAGCTGTGCACCGACACACACTCTCGCTCTGACACGGGTTGGAAAATCCCGCCTCAGCCGTAGCAGAACAACCGGAACACCAACTGCTTCCATCAATTCTTAGGGAAGTGCTGGCTTCCCAGGTTTGCTAACGGACATCCACATGACAGGGACTGCATGGGACAAGGGCGCCCTTGGACATTTTTCACATGGCATGCACAACTGAACCACTTTCCCTAGGCACGGCACCACCCGAGTTTGCCCTGGCTGCGAAGGGGCCACCTGACCGAATTTCACTGACTGGCCTTGTGACCCGGCACACCGGGTTACAGTGCCACTCCGTGTGGGAGCTCTCTCCGATGGGGAGCCTGCCCCTTTGCCCTCCCTTCCCCACCCCTCTGGACAGCCCTGCTCCTGCCGATGGCACGCACCACCTGGAACATGTATGGCTGCAGGTGCCCCTAGTGTAGTATGAGCAGCAGCAGATTAAAAACTCCACAATGTGCCTAGATCTGACCTGGAGAGACAACCACTGGGGATGAACCCACTGAACCCTTATCCATGCTGATACCTTACACTGCCAAAGGATGTGAACCCCAAAACGACTGCCAGCTAGTACCGGTATTTGGGGAAATCGCTCATGCCTACTCTGTTCTCATTTGGATTCACATTCCCTCTTTGTACCACTTGGATTCGCATGAGCATCACTTCGTATTGTGGACTTTTCATCGGCCTGTTACTAAGACCCACAACTCTGCACTGTCAGTGCTGTAATTATCATGCACTGACACCATCTTGCAGTTCCCATCAAGGAATAATATTAAACTGTACAGGAACATTCTCTCATTGCAAAATCTGAGCAACAAGTTTTGTTGCCAATAACGGTCAGAAGAAGGCAATACTACTGTACTGCCTACTCTTCCTCAGTTCTGCTATGGAAGTCTAAAAAGCAACGAGGGTTAAACATGCAACAAACGTTGCACAGAGACTATGTAATTTTCACATTTAACACTCTGTTAAATCAAATGGAAAGCAGATATTTTTCTGTAGGTGTGAAATTAACCTTTCAATAAAATGAAAAGCTATCTTGAGTATCTTCAAGATGAAGTTTAAAATAGAGCAATTATGAAACTTGCTGAAAGACTGCCAAGTTTTCTAGCTGAAATCTATTGTAAATGAATTATGTTTCCCTTGTGATTTACAGCACAATGTGAAGGAACTTTGTGTTTTAAATCTGCTCTTCTGAAAAATTATTTGCAATGTAAAGAATTCTTTTTCACTCAAAAGCTTTTGCCAACTCTGGATCCACAACGCTGTCAAACTCCATCAGAGAAAATTACTTTCAATATTTGAGATCATTATAAATTGTTAAAAATTATATAGTTATCTAGACACCATACAAGGCAATTGTGTATTCTTACTTTTAAAAACTAAAATCTTTTTTGGAAATTTCTGTTTCTTAGAGTATTTTGAGAGCTTGAAATACAGTTTTGTTCCAGTTTAGAATGAAACCCAAAAATTTCAAAATTCTCAGTGATAGAAAATTTCAAACAATTTCATTTCAGATCAACTCAGTGTTTTTTTTATTTTGACAATAACAATGACAAAAATCAAAACAACTCATTTCAATTTAGCTTATTTTATTTTATTATAATACAAACTTAAAAAAACCACCTAAACAAAACCCATTTTGAAAGAAAATATCAGAAACCTGAGGCTCTGAAAACGTTGCAATGGGGCGTTTCAACTCCCCCCCCCCTTTTTTTGTTTCTAAAACAAAATTTCAGTGAAATTAACATGATTTTGTGAAGCACTTCAGTTTTGATGGAACTGCATTTTACAACAGAAAACTGTTTTATCAATGTTTTTCCGACTGACTCCAGTTAGCCAGAGCTTGTTTCAGCTGATGAGTAAAAATTTTGTGAACTCATTCAGTTAAAACAAACCACAAAAAAGTATCTTGAGCTGCTGTGAGTCCAGAGTCAGGTGTTAGGGATGGCAGAACTCCCCCCGCTGGGAGCTAGCCTCACATGACTGGGCCATGCAACTCCCTGTCGTCTTTCTCTAGCTCCTTCTGCTCCTTTCATTAAGATGCAGTCCCAGTGCCAAATTTCATCCCCATGATGTCTGAGAGGTACCATCCCATTCACCCAGACCTGTCTGAGCCTTAGTTCTGTCTCCTTTGGGGGATGTCTACCAGCTCCTTATGTGACTGGGGGAGACCCATCCTGGGCTAGAAAGGGTTGAAGTCTAGACTGGGCTGAGGTTGCCACACTCATTGCACCTGTGTTGGGTTTGGTCTTAAAAAGGGGGAAGTCCAGCAGTTGAGACTGGGAGGGGGAAGGGTGCAGACAGGGGCTAGCAGCTTGCTGGGAAGTAGGGAACTGGCTGGGGACTGAGGCCAAAGAGAGCTGGCTGCTGAAAGTAGGCTTGAGCCAGGAAGATTGTGACTGAACCTGAACGGTCCGTCTGCGGGGCACAGAGCCAGGGCATAGCGGCTGGCAGTCACATACAGGGACTGGAGGTATAGCCTGGCTGGGCGGAAGATTCCTTTCCTGCACACCGTTTGCATCGTCGTGTTTGAAGGACTCCTTTAGCCGGGCAGGGGCTGGATGTATTGAGGTCACCTGGCCAAGTCTCGGTGGTACCAGTATAACAGTGTGTCTCCAAAAAGGCGTTTTAGAAAAGATGATAAACACAGACAGACCCAAATCCTGAGGCTTTCATTCAGTGGACATTTTCCTGAATGAGAAGGAAGCTGGAAAAAAAGGCTTTGGCCAGCAACATTGTACCTAGCGTAGTTCCACTTACCTTTTTCTCTCTTTCTTCAATCCAGATCAAAAGGTGCTGTTGTAGAACTTACCTCAGTATGCTCAATAGTAAACTCTTGGCCCATTGGTAAAATCTCTGGTGTAGGACTAGACAATTAGCTGAGAAACAGGCATTAAAAACACCCCTGTGTGCATACACAGGCTTCCCTTAATGTCCAAAAAAAAAATTTTTTTCAAAGTTAATACTGCGTGCCAGACAGTTAAATAGCATGATATATTATTTAATAAAAATTTACCCTTTAAAAGCATGTATCTTGTTATCAGGGTCACTGAACCTGTTTCTAAGCTGCAAGCAAATTCTTCACTAAAAACAGTCGAAGTTCTAATAATATGAAAAACTAAATTTGGTGGCAAATGCTGTAGCAATTTGGTGTTGTGAAATGATTGGTGTAAAATTCCTTGGCTGTGTACGGTAATAAGAAATGAGTGGTTAACTCGGACTCATACAGGAGAAGATTGTACAATCCTTCCTTACTTGTGCTTTGTTGCACAAACAATCCTACTACCTTCAGTGCAACTACTCAGGGAGCAAGACGCTACTCATTGTGCATAAGGGGATCAGATTCAGTGCATAAGGGGATCAGATCAGGTGATCAAAGTAGAAATAGAAAGTTCTGTTTTCCTTGGGTATTAATAATTAGTTCTTATCAGTAGATCTCAAAATACTTTACATAGGAGGTCAGTATTATTATACCCATTCCTTACAGCTGGGGCAATGGAGGCGCGGGGCCAGGAAGTGACATTGCCCAAGGTCTGTGACTAAGCCAGGAATACAACCCAGGTCTCCTGAATCCCAGTCCAGTGCTCCAGACAATGAGAAATTATATTAGTGGTTATTGTGTCCAGTTTGTTAAACTGGATAGCAGCTGATTGTCTTAATACCAGGATGCAGCGGCGGCTCCAGGCACCAGCGCTCCAAGCGCGTGCCTGGGGCGGCAAGCCGCGGGGGGGCGCCCTGCCGGTCCCTGCGAGGGCGGCAATCAGGCTGCCTTCGGGGGCATGCCTGCGGGAGGTCTGCCGGTCCCGCGGATTCGGCGGCAATTCGGCAGCGGGTACGCCGAATCCACAGGACCGGGGACCTCCCACAGACACGCCGCCGAATCCGCGGGACCGGGGACCTCCCGCAGACACGCCGCCGAATCCGCGGGGCCGGGGACCTCCCGCAGACGCGCCGCCGTATCCGCGGGGCCGGGGACCTCCCGCAGACGCGCCGCCGAATCCGCGGGGCCGGGGACCTNTTCAACTGGATAGCAGCTGATTGTCTTAATACCAGGATGCAGCGGTGGCTCCAGGCACCAGCGCTCCAAGCGCGTGCCTGGGGCGGCAAGCCGCGGGGGGGCGCCCTGCCGGTCCCTGCGAGGGCGGCAGTCAGGCTGCCTTCGGTGGCATGCCGGCGGGAGGTCCGCCGGTCCCGCGGATTCGGTGGCAATTCGGCGGTGGGTACGCCGAAGCCGCGGGACCGGGGACCTCCTGCAGACACGCCGCCGAATCCGCGGCACCGGGGACCTCCCGCAGGCTCGCCGCCGAATCCACGGGACCGGGGACCTCCCGCAGACACGCCGCCGAATCCGCGGGACCGGGGACCTCCCGCAGACGCGCCACCGAATCCGCGGGACCGGGGACCTCCCGCAGGCGCGCCGCCGAATCCGCGGGGCCAGGGACCTCCCGCAGACGTGCCGCTGAATCCGCGGGACCGGGGACCTCCCGCAGGCGCGCCGCCGAAGCCGCGGCACCGGGGGCCTCCCGCGGACGGGCCGCCGAAGCCGCGGGCCCGGGGACCTCCCGCAGACGCGACGCCGAATCCGCGGGTCCGGGGACCTCCCGCTGCCACGCCGCCACATCCCCGGCACCGGGGACCCCCCGCCGGCCCCCCGCCGAATCCGCGGGGGGGGGGACCGCCCGCAGACACGCCGCCAAATCCGCGGGACCGGGGACCTCCCGCAGGCGCGCCGCCGAATCCACGGGACCGGGGACCTGCCGCTGAAGGCAGCCTGCCTACCGTGCTTGGGGCGGCAAAAAAGCTAGAGCCGCCCCTGCCAGGATGCACTGTATAAATACCCACCTGGGTCGGGGGGAATAAACCTTTGGACCCAATTCTGTGCTCCTGTACAGTGCCTTCTCAGCTCCCACTGCGAGTATTCAGCATCTACCAGTGCTGGGCTCTGCTATGAGTGCCAGTGCCCCTGCTCACCTGCCCAGGGGACACACCCATATAAGCAAAACCAAAATGAGTGCCCTTAAGGTGGACCTGAATTAATATTTAGTCCATGAGTGGCTGGTTCTGTTAAATCAATCTACTGACAGATCTTCCCCCCCCCCGCCCCGCCCAGTAACTTAACTGGAAATGGAGTGAAATACTTCCAGATGCCTGGGTTAGAGTGGTCAAATTCTGCCTTCCCATAAAATTCCTTGGGGGAAAGGAATAGGCTTGGGATGGGTTGGGGAAATTGCTGGGACCAGTCAAAATGTCACCGTCCCGTAGTGAGAGCTTTGTTTTCAGTTGCTATGGGCTGGATTCTGCCCCTTGCTGCTCGATTGAAGAGTTCAGTTCCATTTTCTGTAGCGGGGCTACTCTGGGTGGGTATAAATCGGCGTCGCTCTAATGGTTCCAGTGGGGCCGTTCCAGTTTGCACTAGCCGAGGTTCTGGTCTAATGTCCATTCTCCCACCCTTTACTGACCTCTTCATAGGGACTAGGGTTATGTCTATTTAAGAGGAGACTTGGCAGAAATGTCGCTTAGAACATTCTAGGGAGCAAACTGAATTTAAGAATGTCTAGATTTTAATGGCAGTTATCCTCACAAAAGCACCGTAAATACCAGTAAAATTAGGCATGTACAATCCATGTTTTACACCTGCCCGTATAAAATTATTGTTACAATTAATCATGTCAGAATTCATATCAGGGTACTCGTTCAGTAATGAGCACTGTAATATAGCCCTGTGTGAAACGTGTGTATATTCTAGTGCAAGAAACCCCAGCTGATAGTCTGAAGTTCGATAAAGACATAGGCATCATATTGTAGAAGTGAATAAAGCTACTCCTAAGGCTTAAAATGAGGGCCAGACTGCGATATCCTCACATATATTGAAGAGTACCTTTATACCAGCAGTACTCCTACTGAAATCAATGGGCCAGCCCATGAATGAAGGGTATTGTGTGAGGAAGGGTATTGCAAATTGGCCTATTGCTTTATTTTTTAAAGCATTATTTATTTGTATCATCATAGCATTTAGGAACTGCAGTCACGGACCAGGACCCTGTTGTGCTAGGCACCATTCAAATGTAGAACAAAAAGCCAGTCCCTGCCCTCAGGAACTTGCATATACACAGTGATTACTATGGCCAGATGTTCAAAGGTGCTTAGGCACCTAAAAGATGCAGATAGGCACCTAGTGGGATTTTCAAAAGTGCCTAAGCAGGGATTTAGGTGCCTAATCTGCTTCCATATGAGGAGAGATTAAAAAGACTGGGACTGGTCAGTTTAGAAAAGAGACGACTAAGGGGGATACAACAGAAGTCTATAAAATCGTGAGTGGGGTGGAGACAGTGAATACGGAAGTGTTGTTTACCCCTTCACGTAACACAAGAACCAGGGGTCATCCAATGAAATGTATAGACGGCAGTTAAAAACACACACAAGGAAGCATTTCTTTACACAACGCACAGTCAACCAGTGGAACTTGTTGCAGGGGATGTTGTGAAGCCCAAAGTATAACCGGGTTCAAAAAAGAACTGGATAAACTCATGGAGGATAGGGCTCTCTATGGCTATTAGCCAAGATGGTCAGGGATACAACCCCATGCTCTGGGTGTCCCTAAACCTCTGACTGCCAGGAGCTGGGATTGGATGACAGGACACGGCTCACTCACTAATTACCCTGTTCTGTTCATTCCCTCTGAAGCATCTGGCACCAGCCACTGTTGGAAGATGGGATACTGGGCTAGATGAACCATTGATCGGACCCGGTAAGGCTGTTGTTATGTTAAGTTCAACTTTGGGTGCTTACATTTCTTTGAAAATCTGACGCCATGAGACTGGCAAATTTGGCAACCTTGAGGCTGTTGCTGAATATAGACAGACTTTGTTTCAGCAATTGTAGTGAACCAGTTGCTGCTGCTGTTTCATAAACCTCAACAAGATCTTGATGCTGTACAAAACCTGAAATGAGCCAACTCTGGGAAACCCAGAGGAGGGAGTTAGCTGTTCTTGCTGACGGTGGGAAGGAAGAGTCTTCAGGAGGGACTTGACTGAGGCTGGGGAAGTGGCATGAGATGGAAATTCCATGAATGGAGGAAGGCACTGAGGCAGGAGTGAGAGAAGCAGACAAAGGGGGCATCTAGGCTGGTGTCGTTAGAGGAGTGGAAGTGACGTGGTGAAGTAGAAGACTAGATCAGAAATACAGGCTGAGTCAGTCCTGTAAAGCTTTAAGGGCGAGGACAAGATATCGGAACCTATGGCAGTGGCTGAAAGCTAGAGCTGAGTGAATAATTGGGTTTTGACAAAGGTTTTCTTTGGCCGCCAAACAAAATAAAAGACCCACTAAAACTGAAGGCCTTGGTCCTGTAATCATCTCTGCATGGGGAATCCCTTGTTTTAAGCAGGGGGTCCCGTTTAAGTCAACAGAGCTCCGTATTGGAACAATACAGGTCTGTCTCATCTTACGCTGGGGTTACGTTCCGCAGTCAGCGCATAAAGCGAAAACCGTGTATAGTCAAAATCCCATTGAGTGTAATGGCGGGCAGAATCGCCCGCACTACAGAAACAGTATTTAAATTATTTTTCTTTTTTTTTTCTTTTTTTCTTGTTTTTGCCGACCGCGTAAAGCTGAAATCGCACATGTTAAATGCGCCTAAGATGCGACAGACCTGTAGTTTACCTGTGCAGCTCTGATAGCAGACACACTTGGGTACCTACCCTGCAATCATTCTATACACCTTTAAAACTCCAGACACTGTTTCTATAAAATGAGGTGGGAACTTGAGTTTATAGCCAGGGGCGGCTCCAGGCAACAGCGCCGTGAGGGCGGCAGTCAGGCAGTCTTCGGCGGCTTGCCTGCGGGAGGTCCGCTGATCCCGCAGCTTCGGCGGCAATTCGGCGGCGAGTACGCCAAAGGCACGGGACCAGCAGATCACCCACAGAAACGCCACCGAAGCCGCGTGACCACTGGACCGCCTGCAGGCATGCCGCCGAAGGCCGCCTGACTGCCGTGCTTGGGGCGGCAAAAACATAGAGCCTCCCCTGTTTATAGCCACAGCTTTTTCCTTATTTTTTATCTTCTTATACAAATAATTTTGCTGGTCGTTACGTTCTGACATCTGCAGTGTGGCTGGCATGGTTGCTAGGCAATGTAAAGGCTGGCAGGCAGCTGAAGAAGCTACCCAAATGAATGATCACAAGATTAACGAGTGATCTTAAGTGGTTTGCAATCGCTACTGAACTGGCCTAGTCATCCCGCGATCGTCAAGTGTGAGTGTCAACAATGCCTGGAAGTGGGGTTACCAGCAATCAAGGCCTTACACGTCTCATCCTAGAGGCTGCTCCCAGGCAATACTCTCCCTGAACTCCACAGTGGGATTGCCCATGTGAGGACTAAAAAAATGCCGCCTAGGGTAACAGTCCGTGATTTCCCCCCCCAGTATATTGTTCAGGACTCAGTACACTCAAAGCTGAAGATCTGTTTTCCCACAGGCCAGATGCAGGGTAATAAGACTGTAAATCCATTTCTAGTTTAGGCCTTCAGTCCACATGACCTTTTCGGCCTCTATGCTCATGTTCAGCAGGAAGAATAGTCTGTATAGATGTTAAACTCCTTGGGGCAGTAAACATGTCTTCCTTTGTGTCTTACGCAGCAGGCTGCTGCCAATAACAATAGATCTTTCCATGTCTGTTCCTTGATCTCCTTGCAGAAATAATATAACTTATTTTGGGGAAAGTATTGGGTATATGCGCAATGGTAGATCCGAAGACCAGCGTACTATCACCTAAGAGCTGAGAGTGAGATTTTTTTCAAAGGCATCTAGTGTATTTGGAAGCCCATTCCCCAATAATTTCTAATGGGAATTTAGCATCCCTTTCCCTGCCCTTACTTAGCTTCCATGGAACAAAAGCTTTGAGACAAGCCTTTGGCCTGTCTAGTATTCTCCCCTTGTGTGGAGGGAGAGGAGTCCCTGACCAATGCACAAACCCAGAGTGGGGTGGGTGAAGTCAGCTAGTCCTGGGAACTCCTATTTAAATCTGAGCAGCACTAAATACCTAATATGGTAAAGTCCAATGTGATCGCTCCTTGCTTTAAAGGTGTCTTGCTGGATTGAAACTAGAGCTTGTCAGGAATATTTCTGTCTGTTTTTTGTTGGAAAACACCAAACTCTTCTCATCTGCCGCATCCAATACTACCTGCATGGCCCTGAGGATGTCACATGGGCTGCAGTTCTGTGCTAATTGGGCCACAAGCAGCCCGTGGGCCACAGGTTGAGAACCACTGGTCTACCCCAAGCAGACCTGCTGGAAATGAGGCTAGAATAAAACCCTGCTTTAAGTAATGTCCTCTGTCATTGACTATACAGGCAGGTCAGTTCTTTCTTCTTAGCTGTTGCTCCTTGCATACTTAGTAGCATTGCACGGAGTATGCCTAGAGGATGTAAATACTTATGCAAACAAATATTCCAAAGTGATTTAATCTCTGCAGAGATGCAGTTTAAAAAAATCAATATTCTTTCTTTGCTTACTCTTCTCATTCAGCAGTTTGATTCTGCAAATATTCAGATTTAAAAGTTATCCGATACTAGTCATTTGTGACAAGCTTTATGGATTTTGTGTTAGAAAGTGAATAATTGAATTAGCAAAAGTTTTTACTGTTTTAGTTTTTAAGCAACAATAAAACTTTGAATATATTCCATCTGTTCAGATATCAACATAGTAACTAACTACATTAAATCTCCACTGTTACTTGTGACATTTATGGGACTTGAGTGGTCTAAATATTACCTGAATTACGTTTGCTCAGTGCTTTGAAGATGTAAAATGCTAGAGAAGCACTAAGTATTCATTATTACCATTTGAGGCTCTATAGCAGGGGTGGGCAAACGTTTTGGCCCGAGGGCCACACTGGGGTTGCGAAACGGTATGGAGGGCCGGGTAGGGAAGGCTGTGCCTCCCCAAGCAGCCTGGCCCCCGCCTCCTGACTGCCCCCCTCACAACCTCCCACCCATCCAAACCCCCCTACTCCTTGTCCCCTGACCACCCCCTCCTAGGATCCCCTGCCCCTAACCGCCCCCCTGGGTTCTCACCCCCTAACCAACCCCCCCTGCTCCTTGTTCCCTAACCCCCACCCTCCTGGGAACCCACCCCCCATCCAGCCCCCACTGCTTCTTGTCCCCTGACCATCCCCTCCCGGGACCCCACCCCCTATCCAACCCCCCCTGCTCACTGTCTCCTGACCTCCCCCACCGAACCTCCGCCCCATCCAACCACTCCCTGTCCCCTGACTGCCCCTGGGACCTCCTGCCCCTTATCCAACCCCCCCCCATTCCCTGCCCTCTTACCAGGCCGCTCAGAGCGGCAGGACTGGTTTATTGGAAAGCCTGGGAGGTGGGCGGGCGCAAGCCGCGCTGCCCGCGCAGCGGCGTGGCTGCTGGGGAGGGGGGAAAGCAGGGGAGGGGCCGGGGCTAGCCTCCCCGGCCGGGAGCTCAGGCGCCAGGCAGGACGGTCCCGCGGGCCGTAGTTTTCCCACCTCTGCTCTATAGAGAACTTTAACTCCAGCCTTTTAGCTATTGGTGATGAACGTGAACGTATGCTGAGAACTTGAACGCCACCTTGTGGATGAGATAACTAGTGCTTTTATATCACACCGACTTGTAATTGGCCTATGGGCCCAACCCTGGACTGTGCAGTATTTCTTTTGGGCTACTCACCTGAGTAAAAGATTGCAGAATGTGGCTCTGTGTTCAGATACGCTCTGAAGGAAACCTCGCCAACTGTAATCGAGCGGGAAGGCCATAGTATTAGCATGGATTCATTTTCTGCTTTAGATCATCCCTTTTATTTGTTTACTTTCTCCTGCGTTACTTCCATAAATGAAGACTGTAGGGTCAGATTTTGTGCTGCCCTGTGCCCACAGAGCAAAATTCATCCCATAAAGTCAGGGCAGACTTTCAGTCTTAGCTGAATTTCTTGCTGTTTTGGGGTTTACACCAGCGGTCCCTAACTTTTTACGTTTTGCTCCTCCTTACCTCTGTCCAGGGCCCCCCCCCAGGACCGGCGGTCAGGAGACAGGGCCAGGAACAGGGAGCTGGGAGTAGGGCCGGAGAAGAGCTGAGAGCAGAGTGGGGCTCCCTTTCTGCCCGCAATGGGGGCTGGCCCGGACCCTGCTATGCCCCCCCGAACATTCCTCCATGTCCCCCTAATGGGGTGCGCCTCACAGTTGGGGGGACCACAGGTTTACACAAAGGTAATTTTCAAACACTTGTATTTGGCATCAGCTCTGATTCGCACTGGCACCAATTCTCCTCTCACTTGCACCGTTGTAACGGAGAGCAGAATTGGACTCACCTTCTCTTCAAGGGAGTCATGCAAACAGACACTGTTCTGAATCATTATTCCTCAGACTAATGTTCTGTCCAAACACTTACTGGTGAGTTTAGTTTAAATTTCTCCAAAGTTTATAAAAAAGCCAGGCACAAGCCACGAGCACGCGCATATACACAAAATGGGCTTAAGTTGTCGTAAGGGAGATTTAGATCAGACATTAGGAAAAACTACCTAACTGTAGACAAGCACTGGAACAAATTACCTAGGGAGGTTGTGGAATCTCCATCACTGGAGGTTTTAAAGAACAAGTTAGATAAACACCTGTCAGGGAAGGTGTAGAATAATATTTAATCCTGCCTCAGAGCAGGGGACTGAACTGGACAATCCCTTGAGGGCCCTTCCCTACATTTCTCTGATTCTATGAAAAATTAAACTTTAACTATTCCATAGCTCAGAAACTGCCAAACTTGCTTTAACGTTTGTTTTATAGCTGAATTATCAACATCTGAAGATAGCCATTAATAATTAAAATGCAAACAGTTCCTTAATTATAGGCAATGCTACAGTACCATTCACTACTATATCATTGTTTAGCCTTCTGATGAAGAACATGACTAATTGTTTTGTTTGGAGATCCTAGAGAAAAATATTCTCAATAAGACTTTGATCTTTTCATTCCCTGTCAGTTTACCTGCCAGAGAAATGCACAGTGCTTAAAACAATGCACGGTTAAGCAATTAATCAATGGGTTCTGGTCAAATACGACATCTCTCTCAGTCAGAAAGAAACTGCATGGTCAGATACCCATCTTGTTCAAATTGGCACAGCTCCACTGAAGTCAGTTGAGGCCAGCCAAGGATCTGACCCAAGAAATGTTGAGGATCAGCTTCTCTTCTCACACCACTGGCAATGAAGATAGCTCTATGGACATTGGTGGAGTTAAGCTGGCATAAGTGCTGGGTTTCTCTCTTTCATTCGACATTCTATTCATCTTCCGTTATCCTGTGGGGAAATCGCAAAACTGCTAGAAGGATTTTCTTTAATCTCTCTATGGTTTTGTCTAAATTAAGGGAGGGTAGAATCCTAAATTTGTTGGGTTAAATCCTACAGTCCTTGCCCCTAGTCTCACAGGGGATGAGGAGGTGGTTGCTTGCAAGATTTGGCCCCTATTACTTGGATGCTTTGGAGGCTGTATGTCCTAGTGGTCAGAGCACTAGACTAGGACTCTGAAGACCTTGGATCTTTCTCAGTTCTTCCTGATCTGATGGATGACCTTGAACAAGTCACATTTGCCCTCTCTAAGCCTCAGTTTCCCCATCTGTAAAGCGGGGGTAATGATGACCCCCTCTGTATAGTGCAATCTACTGATAAGTGCTAAATAAGAGGTAGGCATTGATGATCCATATTTTTAAAATATCAGCAATAGTAGGACATTATCCACCATAAGTCTATTTCTTAACAAATATTTCACTGCAGGAGCAAACTTTTGTCATTACAAACCCATTAAAGCGGGGGTTCTCAAACTGGGGGTCGGGACCCCTCAGGGGGTCATGAGGTTATTATGTGGGGTGTCACGAGCAGTCAGCCTCCACCCCAAACCCTGCTTTGCCTCCAGCATTTATAATGGTGTTAAATATATAAAAAACTGTTTTTAATTTATAAGGGGGGTGTCGCACTCAGAGGCTTGCGATGTGAAAGGGGTCACCCGTGCAAAAGTTTGAGAATCCCTGCATTAAAGTAACGTCACTTGCAGTGTATTTTAATTTCTCATTCAAAATAGTTACTGTAAATTATCTTCAAAGCAGCTGCTTCTGGCTCCTTGGTGGTGATTGTAAAAATGACTAGTGACAAGGACATCCTCTGCAATAACCCCTTCAGCAACTGCAGTAAAAAATGATGTGGGCCCAGTTAAGGATTCAGTGTCACATTCTCTCTGAATTCCTGGAGTGCTTCAGTGTGATTCTTTCTAGCTGAGAAAGGCCTCCAGGAGGATAGTCAGGGCCCACTGTATGTCACTTGCAAACAGGGAGGCATGGGAAGAGAAGATACTGTAACATCAACCATGCACCATTGTGTAATCATACTGCAGGATTCCCTTGCCAGGCCTAGGCAGTAATGCTTGAAATCCTTGCCTGTGTGCCCCATTGCAATTCCTGCTCAGGCCTCTGGGAGCACTGAGGGTGGATTGATGGCAGGATCAGGCACTTAGTGTATATTTAAAAACAGAGTAGATGAAAATGCTATGAGCTATCAATATGATCCATTTTTAATAAGGTGCACTTACTGCACAAACAGACAATACTTTCTCTATAGATCTAGCAGTGCTGCTTCATAAAAACTACTCCATGACTAAGATTCATGTAGTACCGCTGCGTGACTGGTAATTAGTGGGCCAGCAGGGAGCTGCGTGGGGGGAAAAGTGCTGGGTGGAGGTGGTCGTGGTTTGGGGAGGGTTGAGAGAGTAGAGAGGATCTTTGGTCTGTGGCTTCTCCGAGGAGCAGCATCAAGGAGCAAGGGAAGAGCTGCCAGAATGGAGCGTGTGTGGTAACGTAGGTGCAGAATGGACTGGCCAGGTCAGCAGTGGACAGTAGAAAGCATGTGTTTCAGCAAAGAGATTTAGAATTGCCTAATGGAAATCAGTGTGATAGGGTCCAGCCAATGAGCTAATTAAATGAGATGGACAGGGCTAGATTCAATAGCATCTTTCAGTGCCTTTTGTCAGATAGCCTATCCGATTGCAATACCAGCCCAGAGTTCCTAGACTTGTATGGCTATTGGGTTTACTTTGAAAATAAATGAACTACATCCTCAGCTAGTGCAACCTGTCGTAGCCTCACTGAACCAGCTGTACCAGTTGCCATCAGCTGAGGAGGGTTAGCATGGGAATTGGGCACAGGGCAGCCGCAATCTCCATCTGTGGCCCAGGACCCTACCCGCATTTCCTTCCAGCAGTCAGAGCTGTGCCTCCACCTGGCTCGTCCACTGCAGGGCTTTGTTTCAGAGCTGTAGCTGTTCTGAAGGCCCAAAGGAGAAGAGATAAGGGCCCAGCTGGCAGAACCAGCAACATAGAATCATAGAAGATTAGGGTTGGAAGAGACCTCAGGAGGTCATCTAGTCCAGTCAGTGGTCCCCAAAATTTTCCTTCTGGCGGGTGCCAAACAAAAAAAAAAACCGAGTGCTGCCGGCGGAGAAAAAAAAAAAAAAACCCCGAGGGCTCCGCGGGTGCACTTCCCCCCCCCGGCGGGCACAATGGCGCCCGCGGGCACCGCGTTGGGGACCCCTGATCTAGTCCAACCCCCTGCTCAAAGCAGGACCAATCCCAGCTAAATCTGCCATCATCTGCCAGCATTTTCTGCCCATCTTGATGCCAAAAATCCATTGGGCTTCTCTGGCCAGGCACTTGGTGTGAAGTAAAACCAGCATCCAAGTGACACCACAGTAAGCATGTGATGGGCTCCCAGCCCCTTCTAGCTGTCTAGCCCGACTCCTCCTCCTGGGCACAGACCGTGGTAAAGGCTCACAGGGAAAGGAGTTTGCATCAAGATCTCCTCCCAGGCAAGCTGTTGCATGGTCAATGCTGTCCCATCTCCTTACCAGCACCTCTCTCCTGTTTCCCCTCGCTCCCCACCCATTTCCTTGCGTACAGAACTTTCACGGAGCACGGAAGAGATTACTCTCCATTGGAGAAAGTCACTTGCCCCTCTGTTCTTCCCAGCCGCTGGCCATGGCCCCTAGAGAAGGACCAGGGGTTTCTCCAACTTCTTGGAGGTAGAAGGAGACTGTGTTCAAATTGATTTGGATATTGAAGAGACCATCAGGGATTGATGAGAATGATGTGATTAGCCTCCAGACTATGGGGCGTGCTCCCTGAGACTGGCCAGGAGCCACATCTTCTAAAGGACAATATCCCTTAGACGCATGAGTGCAATGTAGAGCCGTCAGCTTGTGTTAAAACACATGGCATATAGCTCTGCAACAGCCATAATTGCACTGCCCTAGGTGTCTGGCTTGCCAAGGACATGCAAGGGAATATGCCCAAAGAGTCACAGAGAGAATATTTCTCAGACCCTATGGGTGATGCCTGGTTTTGTTTGATGCAAGAAACCAGAGCGAATGCAGCATCTTGTCCCCTGAGTAATAACCTTGCACGTTGCATGACATTGACTTCAAACAAGAGAAACTGACTTCCAGACCAAGTCATGCCATGTTGCTACTCCCGTCAATGGAGGGAGGAAGAGAGAGAGAGACTCTACAGGAGTGCCCTAGTTAAAGCCATCAGGAACAAAAGAAGTTCCCTAGTGGTGTAGTGAAACCTTTACTCTTCTTAGCCTTCATCCTAGTACTGGGGCCAATGCATGGTCTCTTGTCAGCTCCAGCATTCATTCCAGAGTCTGCATAGACCCAAATGTAGACTGTGGAGCCAGGAGATAACAGGAAGCATCTAAACAACTAAGCATCTGAATCATCCCCACCCCCATACACACTTTCCCTATGGGGAAGGCACCTCCAACTTTGCCCTCTAAAGGATAGGGAAGTATGATCAAGGCTATGGTGATGCTGGGTGCCAAAACTTCAGAAGGACTGATTGGATGAATAACCTGGGTCAAAGGTAAGCAGTGGAGCAGCCCAATGTTCCTGATTGGGGGAGTCCTTTGCAGAACACCAGCTTTCAGGTAAGGAACAAACTTGCTGTGTGTTTGCTTATTCCAAACAAATTATTGTTGGACTTTGAGAGCCCGATTAGGACTCTGAGAGCCAGTGCACATCGTTGATTTGTGAGATCAGAATCAAGCTCATTGCAACCACGTTATGCACGCCTATTGAATGTTACATGTAAGTTCTTCATACTTTGGTCAGGTCGACATTGACAATTGAACAAAGATTGTCCAAGAAGCTGAACTTCCCTGAGTAGTCACTTCTAGTACTGGTGAAAGATAAAGGACAATTGTTTCAAAATCCAGTTAGGGTGATTAACTGGCCAAGAGAGAAGAGGTACAATATAAGAACGTTGAACTCAAGTAATGTATTTTGCGCTATGGGTACGTCTTTAAAATCTTGACCGCCTGCATTTCTACCTAACTTTACAGGAAAGACAGGGAAATATATTTTGAAATTCTGTATACAGAAAACTAAGAGCTTTCCTTCACCTTTTATTTGGCTTGAGTCCACAGCCATGTGGTCTACAGTACTAGAGCAAACAGAGAGGACCTGCTCCTTTTTAAGTCAATGAAAGTTTTGCCATTGAAATTAATAGGAACAGGATTGGATCCAAAATGGGCTTCTTCGGTTCATTTTCTCGTTCTGTATTTTCAGTACAACTTACGTGGCTAATCGCAGTCAGAGCAACAGACAGGTAGCAATTTGAAGATTATATAACTGGACTGTTTCTTGTCTCATTTACATTGATGTATCTATATAATCAGTTCATTTCAGTCCATTACTGTTGTTTCTCTGTGAAATTGCTATTCTCTCGCTTGACTGGCTGCCCAATTCCCCCTCCTCAGTTGGATGAGTAATTGTAAAGCAAACAAGCAAAGGAAGGAAACTTAACAATGGATAATGATAGGATAACACAAAAATAGGAAGGTAAATTAACTTTCTAACACATCTTGAAATGTCAAGATAAATAGTTACAGGGGTTATTTGCTCACTTTCTTTGGCTCTATTTTGTTTGTGGAATTGATTTATATAAAATCTACTCAGTTTCTCCCAACAGCATATATTTAATGACCATTTGGTGTGTTCATATATCATCACTGATGTCACAGGGTGTTAGTGGCTACCGGCATGATAAAGGAAACATGACAGCACAAGATGTATGATTTTGTTTTCATTCTGATAGGTGCTCCTTTGATTGCAGGTTTCATAGAATCATAGAATCATAGAATCTCAGGGTTGGAAGGGACCTCAGGAGGTCATCTAGTCCAGCCCCCTGCTCAAAGCAGGACCAAACCCAACTAAATCAGCCCAGCCAGGGCTTTGTCAAGCCTGACCTTAAAAACCTCTAAGGAAGGAGATTCCACCCCCTCCCTAGGTAACCCATTCCAGTGCTTCACCACCCTCCTAGTGAAAAAGTTTTTCCTAATGTCCAACCTAAACCTCCCCCTCTGCAACTTGAGACCATTACTCCTTGTTCTGTCATCTTCTATCACTGAGAACAGTCTAGATCCATCCTCTTTGGAACCTGGTGACCCTAAAATACACTTTATTTTGCTTCCTTGACCATTTAAAGCATGCGTCAGAGTTGACCTGAACATACGGTACGAGTAGAGCTCGGTGAATCATTGCTCTGTGTGTTTGGTGGTCAAACCAAAAAATCCAGGAAAAAAAATCATTTTGGGTTAAGGTGAAATGAACTTTAACGTTTTTTTTTCTCATTGAAACAAAAGCTGACTTCTTTTTGTATGTGGCTTTTATTGCTTTTTGTTGTTGTTGTTGTTGTTAAATTGAGCTAAATTTTCAAATAAAACCTCATTTTGAAACAAGTCAAAATATTTCACTTTTTGAAAATGTCAATACAAATGTGTTTGACTTTTTTCTGAAAGTTTCTGCCAAAAGGGGGGGAAATCTGCTGAATTCAACCCAAGTTTGCGAACAGTTTTGGTTGACCTCAAAGAGCAGCTTCCAGCAAATAAACCATCATTTCTCCACCTCTAAGTGCAACATAGTTATTGAGCTATTTTTTAAGCAAGAGAGACATGACAAAGTAGACAAATATACATGTCACACATATACATGCTTCCCATTGATTTGTAACTTTGGGAAGTCCAATAAATGGATATACTACTGGGTTAGCATTAACAATGAGCATCTCTCCAGCTAAACAATTGTGAAGAGGAACAGTGGCTGTGGTGATAACTCCTGTACGCTCTGGTGCATTTTCTGCCGGAGGCCTAGGATTTGCTCTAGTTAAATTAAGCAATGCTAGAAAACCTACAGCCGCCAAATACAACTATTTAGCAATGTTATGGGGACAAATTGCAGCAAACTAGGGTATGAGTTTAACGCTGGCTTTCCTGACGTGAAAGTGCACTTTAAGCATTGGGCCAAGATCTTTAAAAAGGGAGCCTAAAGTTAGGGTCAGAGGCCTGGATGCACAAAGGGGCTTACATGTTACAATGCTCAGCATAGAAAATCACAGGCCCAACACTGCACTTCATAAAGCCTGAGTTAAGGTGCCCAGGCCTCCTATACAATTAATGTGGGGAAAGAGATACCTTAGAACGTGCTCCACAAAAGCCAGCCTGCTAGGTGGGAGCCATCTAAGCTAGCCAGTGGGAGATGCTGACAAGAGGGGTGTTTGCTGAGTCCTGCCCCTGTCACCGAGCTAGAGGCCTCTATGCAGCCTGAATGTGCGCACCCATCTGTGCTTGCAATTCTCACCTGTGAACCTCTCAAGCATTCACATCACACAAGAACCAGGGGGCACCCAATGAAATTAAGGGCAGCAGGTTTAAAACAAACACAAGGAAGCATTTCTTTACACAACACACAGTCAACCGGTGGAACTCGTTGCCAGGGGATGTTGTGAAGGCCAAAAGAATAACTGGGTTCAAAAAGGAATTAGAAAGCCATTAATAGACCTATCCTCTATGAGGTTATTAGCCAAGATGGTCAGGGATGCAACTGGTTGTCCCTAAACCTCTGATTGCCACATGCTGGGACTGGATGACGGGATGGATCACTCAATAATTGCCCTGTTCTGTCCATCCCTCTGAAGCATCTGGCACCAGCTACTGATGGAAGACAGGATACTGGGCTAGCTTGGCCATGCTGGGTCAGGGGTACTAAGTTCTGGATCTCCTGGATCCTGGGTGAGAGATCTAACCAACAGGCTATTGGCTCATTCTTATACTTGCTTTCTCACGGGCCCAGAGAGACCTTTTATCATTAGGATGAGGTCCTTCAGGACAATTAGGTGGAGGAATGCCTTTGCACTGCGGCTTAGGCAGAAGACAGGCATCCAGATGCCTAGAGGGGAGCAGCAGGGTGCATTCCAAGATGCAGAAACACAGGTGCCAAGGGTCCTTTTTACCGCAGAAACTTAACCTAGGGAATTTTTGCATTGGAAATATAAACACCTAGCAAGGTTAGATACCTACTGCGTTCGGTGGTGGGGCAGGGGTCTTGTGCATTGCCGTGATACCAAAACTGGAAGGTAGGTGCCCAAATCCTTCTGTGCATCTAGCCCATAAGGGACCTAAATAACTTTTCAAAAGTGCTGAAAACCAAACAGTGTCCACTGAGAGCTATGATGTGTTCATTACTTGGGCAAATTATGTAGGTACCTCGAACTTTAGGCTTCCTTTTCTTAATCTTGGCCAACATTTCCATCCATAAGTCATTGCATGGGGTGAATCAATTCAGACAGTAAATATCCCTCTTATTTGTCTCCTTTCACTTAGTTTTTCCAGAACTGGAAAAAAGCTCATTTGAAAAATGTTTAAGACTTTTGCCCCTGCCCTCTTACCTCTCCAAAAGCACCTTGTTCTCCAGCCCATTGCTCTGTGCAAATGACATGGTTAGTCCATTGACAGTACATACTGCCTGGGAGCTGCCAGCAGAAGCCAGGAGAGGTCCCAACAGATCCTCCGCCCCATCAATTACCACTGTCCCTACCCCTTGGCCATTATCCACTTGAGAAATATTGTGTTGAGATCAGAGGTCATGTAATGGTCCCTTCTGTCTTTACAGTCTACGAAAACTGTGTTTCTGCCACTCCATCCCTTTTTCTGTCTGTTGGGGTGTGGAGTTGGTTGGGTTTTTATACTGGGTTGTGTTCTGTAATCTTTTCACTCTTCCTTCCAGTGGCGGATTTCCAGTTAGTGGGGCTCTGTGCGCAGCTTCATTTTCGGGGGCCCCTCTCGGGACCCAGCCAAGAAAAAGTCTCTCTTAGCTCTCCCCCATTTTTCATTCTTTTTTTCTTCATCCTCTTCCTATATTATAAGTAATGGGAAGTAAATGAAAATAAAGTGATTGGGGCAGGGGGTTGGGGTGCAGGAGGGAGTGTGGGGATCAGGCTCTGAGAGGGAGTTTGGGTGCTGGGTGCAGGCTCTGGGTGTTGGGGTGTGGGAGTCAGGGGGGCGGCGCTTACCTCGGGCGGCGTGGCTCCCAAAGCAACCGGCACACGTACCCCTCTGGCAGCGGCTCCTAGGCGGGGGGCCAGGGGGTCTCCACAGGCACTGCCCCCGCAGCTCCCATTGGCCGCAGTTCCCAACCAATGGGAACTGCGGAGTCGGCACTCGGGGCGGGGGCAGCGCACAGAGAGACACACATCCCCAGGGGCCGCAGGGACATGCTGGCCGCTTCTGGGAGCAGCACGGCATGGAGGGAGGGAGGCAGAGCGGGCAGGGAGCCGCCTTAGCCCGGCTGCTGGCACATCTCTGCGCACCCCTTGGTGGGAGGGGGAGAGCGGGTCTCCGTGCACTGCCCAGGGCGGGGGCAGCATGCAGAGCCGCCTCCCCCACCCCTCCGCCAGGGGCGCGCAGAGACGTGTCAGTAGCCGGCCGCTTCCGGGAGCAGCGTGGGGCCACCAGTCACAGCATGCAGGCAGCCTGCCTGAGCCCTGCTGCGCCACCGGCCGGGACTCGGGGGCAGGTTGTCAGATGAGATTTGTCCTGCATTTTGGGGGCCCCCAGTCATTGGGGGCCCTGTGCCCACCGCATGGTTTGGTTCGTGGTAAATCCGCTCCTGCTTCCTTCTTCACTAGATGTTTATGCAACCCTGTAAGGGGGCGCGGACTCACCCCTGCGGCGCCTCCTGCTGGTCGTCCAGGGAATTAGCTCTTCCAGCGTCCTGGAGCGCCCCCTGCAGGCTGGTGATCCGGCTGCCACTGTCCCGTGTCCCCCCCAGGAACCCGGTACCCCTTTCACTGGGTCTCCCCCCTCCCAGGGGAACCCTCCACCCACTATCCCCACCTTGCCTCAGTCGTAGGCTACTGCCAGTCTCCAACTAGCCCCCGCGCCCTGGGGCAGACTGCAGTGTCAGCCACTCATCATAGGCCAGGTTGGGTTTGGACCTGCTGCCCCTCTCTGGAACCCAGGGCCTTTCTGGGGCCTTGCACAAGGCCCTGTAGCCTGGGCGTTGCCAGCCTGGAGCTCCCCAGCCCCTCTGGCCTTTCCCCAGCCCTGCCTCACTCTAGGCACCCTGAGCTTCCCAGCAGCCAGGCCCTTCTCTCTCTGAAGGCAGAGAGAGACTAACTCCTGGGCTCCTGGCTCAAAGCCTTCTTCTAAAGGCCAGCTGAGGCCTGATTGGGGCGTGGACTTCTTGCACTTCAGAACTGCTGGCTGCTTTCTAAAGTCCTGCGAATTTCTCTGTGTACCTTCTTGCATCTGGAGGTTGGGTCGTGGGGTCTGGCTCTCCTCTTGTTTACACTGACTGTTTATTCTATTGAAGCCATGGGCTTTTCCTCTCTTGCCCTGATGTAAGTGAGCAGAGAAGCAAGTCCTTTTGTCATTGTTTTGTGCTTATGAAAACAAGCAGATAAAATTTGCTGACTCAGGAGGTGGAGGGGAAAATCAGCACAAAGAACTTGTGTGATTTAAATTCACAATCCTGCCTACTTAGCCAAAAGATGCTTTAGCTGTTTTTAACAGCATCTCCTTGAATCTTAATTACTTAAAGGTCCAAAAAATAAAAAATAAAATCCCCGAATCTGTTGATCTGTTGTAACAAATATACTGTACACAACTGTACTGTACACAACTGCTCTGTATTAAGCTAAGAGCAGGTTTTTCTAACACACTGTCCATGTACAAGTGTATAGGATCACAAACAGGTCCCTTGCTTCTCCTTTGTTGCCATCCTTCTTTGCAAATTGGCAGTACTTTAGCCACACTTTCAGCAGCTAATCAAAGTGGACTGTACCAAGACATGAATTTGTATTCTATGAAATCATTCATGATGCATTTTATTTGATTTGGCTTTTGTTTGGTTTTTCCATAGTTTCATGAAATGTGGTGTTCACTCTGGCCCAGATGCTGATGTTCGCATTGAATAGCACATCACTCTACTTTAGGATGTTAATCCTGGAGACCTTCCTTACTTAGTCCCACAGCTGGGGAATTTGCTCGAGTGAGGTCTGCTGCAAAGGGCCATAGTTTGAGAATTAAGAAACTGAACAAACACCCAAGTATTTCTCTTAATTCCAGAGACTTCAGCCTATCTGTAACTTAGAAAAGAAAAGAAAAGAATCAGCTCTCTTGAGAGGTTGTCTAGTCAACACTACTGAAATCTAGAAGTATCAGGGGCGGCTCTATGGATTTTGCCACCCCAAGCACGGCAGTCAGGCAGTCTTCGGCGGCATGCCTGCGGGAGGTCCGCCGGTCCCGCGCCTTTGGCGTATCCGCTGCCGAATTGCCGCTGTAGGCTCCCTGACTGCCGCCCCCACAGAGACCGGCAGGGCGCCCCCCGTGGCTTGCCGCCCCAGGGACGCGCTTGCTGCGCTGGTGCCTGGAGCCGCCCCTGAGAAGTATCTTATTCTTGTAGCCAATTTAAGATATCCCCTGACATGCATATTCATACTAGCAAAGGTTTTGTGCTTTCAATGTTTTTAATAGCAAAAATTTACCAAAGTAACTTTTCATTAATTAACATTCTCAGATCAATTCTATTTCACATTAAATCGGTTTAATCAGATTCATAGCACATGAATCAAAACATCCAGATACTGACCTGGAGGGGTGTCCAACCGCAGAAGAAGAAGATGCATGTGAAACACAATTCTAAATGTTTCCCACTGATTGGGCTGATTATATGTGTATTTCAATGACTTCCACTTACCGTATGGAAAGTCAATCAAAAGTGAACATAACACTTCCACAATATTAGTAGGAAATGTTATTCTGGACAACATTGTTCCCAGGTGCTCTGTGTACAACTGTCAACTACACTTGCTACATAAAGTAGTCAGTGATTCAAAGTTTACGCTGCTTTGTTTGTGTCGCGGGGGGGGGGGGGAATTGTTTTTGTGGGTTTTTTGTGAAATATAATATTACAGGAAAATATTTGACTTGGAATACTTGCTGACACAAAATTCTACACAGCAGTTTAAACTCAACAGGTTAATTTCACTTGACTTAGTGTAAAATGAGATTTAAGTTGAATAGCACATTTTATGTAAGAGACATTGAAAAGTCATTAGCAAACAACCTGGCCTGCTAGCTGATAACTTATATGCTATGTCTTGTGCCAAAAGAGTGTGCTAATGACACTAATTCATTACATAAAGTACAGTGTATTATTTCCACTATGTACCTATGATGTAACACTATAGTGTTAAACAACTGACATTTTATTCTTTAAGGCCTGATCCTTTTCCCACAGAGATAAGTTTTACATTACCCTGATTACAAATTGGCAAGGCATAAATATTTTTCCTAAATACAAGAACAAATTTTAAATGTTTATCCTGGAGGTCTCTGTATCGTTTCTATTAAAAATATCGCAGCGCTCTCATTCAATGAAACTAGTTCAGCATCTCTCAGCCAGGTGTCGTTAACATTGCATTGCAAAGCTGGTATTGGAGTGGTCCCAAACGGAAAGGATGCCAGCCACAAATGGCACCGTTTTTATTCCATGCCCTCTCCCACCTGCAGGAGCGCCGCCAGCTTTTCCGGTGCCCTAGGCACCGGAAGGTCCCACCCCCGAAATGCCGCCCCCAACAGCGGTGCCGGAAGGTCCCGCCCCCAAATTTCCACGGACGGACGGGGCGCCGGTGCCCCCAAAATAGCAGTGCCCTAGGCAACCGCCTAGGTCGCCTAATGGGTTGCGCCAGCCCTGCCCACCTGGGACAACTTGTGAACAAAGTTATGCATGTGCTTTAGTGCTGGCAAAACTAGGCCCTTAGCAAGTCCAAACTCCATCTACATCAGGTACTTTACCTTCTGATCTTAAACTGTCTCCTTGGAAATAGCTATGCCTGCCAGTAAGGTGAATCAGCCCTTCTCATATAGCTATGGGGGCTATTCTTACTTAACATTTACGTTGTGCTCACAGCATGCTAGGGGCGCTGCAGACTAACAAAGGTCTTATCATTGAAACTCACGTCAATTCCACCGTTTTCTGTGGGTGGAGCTTTCAGAGGAGACTCTGAAAACCAAGGTTCTGTCTGCTCTGTGTGGACGTTAAAGAACTTGTAGTATTTTCATAACTCTAAATATTTACCTTAGGGCAAAAAGGACAATATCTCCATTGTCATGTAGCTCTACCTCAGCTGTACTTACTGCACTTCAGTAAAGCTGTTTGTAGCTGTAAAGGGTGTGATCCTATGCAGATAAACTTAACCCTTTGCTGCTAAACAGTTCCATTGACTTCGAAGGGCCTACTCGTGAATAAATTAAGGATATATGTACATTTTGCAGGATCAGAGCCATAGTATGTAAAGTGTCCTGGAAAAGTCAAATATCACTATAAGTCTTAAACCGTCCTGCCTTTTATTCACACTACAAGCCAGCACAATACCAACTTCCAGCCAGAAGAACATGAGTTATGCATTTTCCCTAAAGGAAAGCAGAAAAGCTAGGAAAAACAGAATCAGAATACAGGACTTGTATACAATTCAGATTAAATATGTAGCATGTAATGGGCAGGACTGAACTATAATAAAACTAAATATTCATGAATATTAACAATCATGTATGTGTTAAAAGAAACACCCAGGAACAACAGGCAAGAATGGAAAAATATTATTAACCTCTGCTGCCATCTGCTGGCATTGATGTGCCAATGCATGCTTACTCCTAAACCAGAGAAGATTGATGGTGATTGTTCCGCCAGGGATTTGGCCAGTTACTCAGTTTTTCGGTTGTGTGAAATATTCACATTCAGCTTCTGCTCTGACTGATCTTGTGTTTGTGGCTCGATACATGCTGCATGTGTAGACGCAGAGTAGGTAGCTAAACACGTAGCTACTATGTGCCAACGCTCCTTTCTCCCCACATCAGCTATTCTCTTTGCCAGCAAGCCTAATGTCCCATCAATTTTATTTTAGACTTTTCAGGAGGGAGGTGTGCGGCTTGCTGGATGGAGATGGGGGTATGGTTTTTTTGTGGGGGTGGGGGTGTAGGGCACATACCGGAGACATTGCAATTGCTTCCCTCTGGATGTTTAATTTTGTTATTCTTCTTTTAAAATATTTTTTTACTGGAAACAAATCTTCCAGCAGATGCTTGCAAACTTCCTGCCCCAGGAAACCAAATTGCCTGGTTCACAGAGCATTGTTGAAAACCGAGGTCCGGATCCTTAGCTGGTGTAAATCAGCATTATGTAATGTGGCCAGCCTTTGGGATTTTTATCCTGAGTCCTGGGATATTTGTGTTCGACCCTTGAGAAACGGCAATACTGGTCGGCTCATTGGCTTCAGTGGGGCTACAGCAATAGGATGGGGTCCTCCAGGCCGCGCGCGTCTCAGAAAAGTGGCTCTAGTGAAGATCATTTTGCAGAGGTATTGAGGCCCCCACTCCAATCCCCTGAGAGGTGCTATCCCTCCTGGCTACTTCACTTTCAGCTAATTGACTAATGTTGATTTCTAATGGTCTACTACTAGCAATATCTGCAGACCAAATTAAGGCAACTTTAATTCTGTCTAGAAGTGCTCACACAGGGGTTTAGTGCAGTTAATTCAGATTTCCTGAGTGTCCTCCTGTAGACCTGGCCTTATTAATCTTTTTTTTAAGTAGTTTCCTGACTACAGGGTGTGGACAAGTACTTACCTCTTCCTCAGCATTCTGCTAGCTCCTAGTGAGCCCGGTTCCTGCTTTCCTTAGTGCAGGGTTTTTACAAACCACTTCATATATAGTTATAACTTCCCCAGTACAGCTCTGATTCAGCAAAGCACTTAAATTCCATTGAAGTTACTGCTTAAGTACATGCTTAAGTGCTTCCCCAACTCCCACACCCAAAGTACTAAAAGGTAATTATTCTCCCTGGCAGCAGATCAACCAAACAAAAGAGAAATGTCGGCATTTTGCTAGCCTGGAGAGATTCTGTGTGAAAAATGTTAGAAAACTTTTCAGAAGTGAACTTCTGACCAACTTTCAAAACATCGCTTCACTTTAAAACTCCTTTTCTGTGTTCACCATATTTCACAGAAGAAAAAAATAGTGCTGGGTTGAACTACAACATGCTGGGTTTCTGGGATATTGGCATTTGTGGGGATGTCAGAGGTGAACATTTATTTTCTTCCCACCTTTTAGTAATTTGAAACTTCTCTATGGTCATTACATTTTCAATAGGCCATAACAGGAGAAAATGGACAAAAGTCCATTGAAGTTTAGTGGCTGTCCCGGTAATTTCAAGGGGGCCAGCGTGTCAACCGTTAATGGGTTTTGTAGTTGCTCAGCTCTTGTAAGGGTTAGGCCCAATGTTAGACATAGGACTTTAAAAAACCCCTTTGTGTCAGACGCAAGGTATTTGAATTCTATATTTACTGCATGTAATTACTAGTCATTTTTCTTTGTCTCAGGTGGCATAGAGCTGTGTCTACTAACTTACTGAAACTAAATCTCCTGGTACCCAAAGAAGATGACTCCTCCAGTGGAAGTGACTCAGGTTGTCTTGAAATCTGTGAAAATGAGAAAAAGGGTTTTATGACGCATATGAAGACAACAATGCGGAAAAAGGCTTCTGTCCTATCGAAGAACACATTAAAAACTCAAGCTACATGACGACGGCCCTGTAAATCTAACTAGCTACAGAGCAGGCGGCTTTTCTGGAGAACACAGACGTCTTCCAAAAATAATTAAGGAGTTGCCATCTCCCAGAGGATTTCCAAAAATGAAAACATGGAAGATTTCTCAGAATGGTAATTTAACATTGAATGAGGGATCAGTCCTGCATTCTCTGTGCCTCAATCCCACCCTCTCATTAACCTCAGTGATGGATTTTCTTCTCTGTAGCAGAACCAGGTCTTCTGAGTGTGTCCAAGAAATACAGGACTGGGTTCATGAGAGCTAACATGGCTCTGAAAAAATACTGACCTTTAAGAAGCCCCAGAAATCTTCAGGTTTGTTAACAACTGTACTAAAATATAGTAGAAGTTCTGAGTTTAAGGTTTACATGTGCACACTTTCGATCAAAGTTTTAGTACTGTTTCTCTGAAAAATGGTGCAGGGTTTTCAGAGGGGGCTACCCCGTGCTCTGGATGTCCCTAAGCCTCTGACTGCCAGCTACTGGGAATGGGTGACAGGGATTGGGACACTAGATGATCACCCTGTTCTGTTCACTCCCTCTGAAGCATCTGGCAGTAGCCACTGCTGAACGACAGGATACTGGGCTAGACTGACCATACTAGGTCAGACCAATGGTGGTTCTTATGTACACTTCAGAACTGGTGCAAAATCTTGCAGGCTTCCGTCAGATATGCTGGTTGATACTGCATGGCAACTTCATTGAATAAAGTGTAGTTGCTGACTAATAGCACACTTTCATTCCAAGAAATCAGCAGCGCTGGTCTACAATTCAACCTTCGTTTCTAGAGGTGATTCTGTAAAATAAGCTTGCCTTTGGAAGGTGGTGTTGTGCAGGTTTCCTTTGAGGATGAGGACTGAGAGGTCAGAGATGGAGTGCTCGCTTTGTGGAAAGTGTTTGCCCATGGGTGATATGGTGGGGTTTTTTTTGTCTTTTATCACTTTTCTGTGTGAGTTCATTCAAGAGGGTAGTGCTTGTCAGGTATCACCCCCACAGTTGTTGGGGCATTTAGGGCACTGGATGAGGTACACCAAAGGTTGTTGTGGTAGGCGACCCTCCATGCGCAAAGTGGTCTCGGTTCTCCCGATGGGCGGATGAATGGGGCGTTTCCCCCATGGCTGCCCTGATCCAGCTCATTTTGGACTACCTCCTTCACCTTAGGGCCCAGGGCCTGGCGCCTTTGTCCGTCAAGGTGCACTTGGCAGCCACCCGCCGGTGCAGGGCCACACGGTATTCTCCCATGCTGTGACTGGCTGATTCCTTAAGGGATTGGATCGTCTCTTCCCATACGTCAGGCCCCCAGTCCCACAGTGGGACCTGAACCTGGTGCTGGCCCGCCTCACAGGCCCCCCATTTGAGCTGCTAGCTACATGCTTCTGGTCGCACCTCTCGTGGAAGGTGGCCTTCCTGGTGGCGATCACGTCAGCTAGACGGGTCTCAGAACTCAGGGCCCTGACCTCCGAGCCCCCGTACACGGTGTTCCATAAGGATACGGTCCAGCTCCGCCCACATCCTTCGTTCCTCCCGAAGGTGGTCTCCGCCTACCACATGGGTCAGGACATTTTCCTGCTGGTCCTCTGCCCCAAGCCCCATGCATCCAGTGAGGAGCGCCGCCTCCACACACTGGATGTGCGACGGGCTCTGGCTTTCTACCTGGAGCGGACAAAACCGTTCAGAAAATCCTCGCAGCTGTTCATCGCCTCGGCCGAACGCATGAAGGGTCGGCCGATCTCCACTCAGCGACTCTCCAACGGGATCACATCGTGTAGCCGTACCTGTTATGACCTGTCAGGAATCCCCCCGCCGTCCATTGTGAGGGCCCACGCGACTCGGGCGCAGGCCTCGTGGCTGCCTTTTTGGCCCATGTCCCCATCCAGGACATTTGTAGGGCTGCTACATGGTCTTCGGTTCACACGTTCACCTTGCATTATGCGATCGTCTCCCAAACCAGGGAGGACGCTGGGTTCGGCAGGGCTGTGCTCCGTCCCGAGAATTTGTGAACATCATGGCTGCCACCCCCATCGTCTCCTGGGATCCCGGACCTTCCTTGTCCTAATCCTGAGAGATGCCCTGACCACAGTGGACCAGAGAGAGAGACCCAGATCTCCACAGCATAGACTAAATTCCAAACACCACCTGAAATATGAGATTTCATCTCTTTACCTGCCTGCTTTGGTGTATCCTTTTTCCTTCCCCACCTTACTTCATTTCTTTCCAATCTCTCTCCTTTTGCCTTCTGTTTAATAAGATTCTGGCTTAGCCACCTAAGACTGCATATTTTGCAACAGTGCTGTAAGCCTGTGACCAGAAGGAAGCAGCTAAAAGCAATGCCTTAAACAGCCCATCGCTGGTACCAGTTTGCCAGGTCTCAGAGTGGCTGGTAAGAGCATGTGCTGTGCCGGTGTTTTTCCAACAGTGAGGGGGAAAGTGAGAGCCAACACCAGAGACCCAAGTTCCATTTTCTATCTTTGCTGTTCTTTTCTTTCCCCTTTTGAGTGTTTGTCTGGTTTTTGTTTTCTAGAAAACAGGATTGGACTTTAACAGCACCAGATCCAGCCCATCTCAACTAACTTCCTCTCTCTTCTCCACAAAGGACAGTTACTACCATCTAAGACTGCCAAACGAAGTGAGTAGATGGGAAATGGTGTAAGGAGCGTTTAACTCCTGCTCGAATAGTCAAGTGGGATGCTCTCATAGCACATTACCGTGGCAGCCCAATTAATGTACCTACCTGCATAGACCATAGACTGCAAGGGTCTTAGTTGGAGGATAAGGGGTATGTTTAGCCCCCAGGCAACATCATATGTACATGCCACGTTATGAACAGTAACTGAACATATGTCTCAATTACTTCATTGGAGAGGAGTAGTAAACAACACCCAGAAGTGCTTTGCCGTAGGCTGGTTTGAGATATCCCAACATACATGCAAGGTGCCATGGAGGTAAACACTGCTAGTATCCCATCTCCTTGTGCCAGCTTCAAGGTTGTAGCACAATTTATCCCTAAATTATGAATAAGAGTTTCAGCAGTGGCAGGTCCAGGTAAACCAAGAACAAATGCTTGAAAATAGGAAGAGGAGGGAGGAATAAGAACGTATTTTTCTATTGTTTTCTCTCAATGCTGCATATTCAGTGTCTAATGCTTTTTACATATTGGGTATTTCTCAGTTTATAAGAACTACCACTTATAGATACCATAAAAAAAATAATTATTTTATACCTTCCAAAGCTACACTAGCTAGCCTTGTCTGAATACATTTTTTGTTTTCAGGTTCCTTATTTGTCAAAAAAGAGGAGAAACTTTCTAGGCCTCAAAAAGAAGAAAAAGAATGAGCGGATGCTGCAGTACCATTCAGGTGTGATGGCTGGAAAGCTTCAAATGCAGGTATCTGTAATAAAAATAATGAGTACTCTCTCTAGTGCTATGCCATGTATGTTAAGCCTATGTTTTTGCAATTTTCTCAGATGTAGCTTCAAGTTACCATAGATTCACAAAGGGGCAGTGATAGTATCACTTGGCACTGGTGTCACCATGACCACTTATTCTGTCAGTGCATGAAGTTACATCACATGCTTGTTCTTCTTTCTAAGTTAAAAATTCTGCCCATGTTCCCTATCTATGCCTAATATTCAAATTGCGCCCCAGGCAGTTTGCAGTAGAATACAACTTATTTTTTAATTTAAAAACAAAACCCCCTAGTGTAGGAAATATCAGCTTTATCCCTTCTAAAATCATTGTGGTGTTGTCTCCTCTGTTTGGTATTCAATATCCATGTGACGGTGGAACTAGGACGTAGTATCATGGCAACACACAGTCTACCACCTCAGAGAGAGAAGCACAAAAAGCAGCCTAGAATGGTAGGAATAATCTCCATTTTAAAAAAATGTAGTATAGTGTGTAGCCGGGATCCCAAGTGCATTTTATATTTGTACATGTGGAAGCCAGTCAGGTAAGCAACATCACAATGGATAAATTTCCAGAACAAGGGCAGAGAGTATCTGGTATCTGTGCTTAAACAGTTCACAGAAGGAGGAATTCAATCAGAAGAATAAAGGGGTCTCAACTACATATTCTCAGGATAGTCATGGCAGACTAGAACTGGAATGTGTTGCTAAAAAACTGATGCCACCGAAGTAGGTTTAGGGTTTGTCTACACAATGTGGTAGTTTGCACTGGAGTGGTGTAAATTCTAGTGCACACTAATGTGTTGTGTACTAACTGGCTTGTGTGGACGCTGCTGTCACACACTAAAAGTTCCCTAGTTTACTTTAACGTAGTACTTTTTGAAATGGCAGTAAATGTAGCAATCAGTTGGTTATCTTAACTGTGACACTACCTCTCCCTAACTAAATCTAGTTATAACGTGGTGGCTCTTTTTCCCCACCAACCTTTTGCAGATGACTTAAATAGGGACTCTTGATTTTCTTGGAAGGTAACTATTTCAACATTGCAGCACCATAAATTGAATTAGAAAATGTAACTTTACTTACACCTATACTCAAACCACTTATCTTCTGTCCAGCATCCAGGAATTTGCTGTTCAATCTGTACACTAGATTGTTTCATTTTAATTTGTGTTCCACACCAGGTGGATGATCTCTTAGAAAAAGTAACTGAAAAGTCCATAGATTTACTGGTCCAGAAACATGCCAAACTCCAGCAGTGAGAGTTTCTGGGTGAGGAGATACTTCAATCATCTAAGCATTTTCAATTGGCTTCTAAAAGAACCATGAGGATGTATAAACTAAAACATATGCATTTCCCATGCACGTGCTGTTGCTAAGACCCTTTTTAAATAGTAAAAGCAGTTAAAATTCAACCTACTAGGGTAGTGAGAATGATCTATATTTATAGATGGGATCTTTTGTAGATTAAAGGCCCTAACTTGCTTTACAAACTACGGATGAGCCTTGCTAATTTTCAATCTCCATAATTTGTGTATTGAAGACAGGGGTCTTCCACTGACTTAGCAATGATTGTACTGCAAAGTTTATTACTAAGCGTTGTTGCTCTTTCACAATACGCTACAGAATACTTACTAATTCATATACTATTAAGAAACAATAACTGAACTATACTAGTCAGAGCAAATTACTCTTTAAGTTATTGTCTCTTTTGTAACTGTCTGTTTTACATTAGCAACTTCTAAAAAGCAGCTGGATACAGAATGTTACATGGCAATTAATATTATGTAATGGTTTTGGACAGGAATCGAATATTTTATCTTACAAGCTACAGAAGAAAACAAAATGAGCAGAATGTCGTTACAAAAGTTGGGATTTGGCCACGACACCACTGTTAACACTTTTACTCTTGCAAAATGTGCCATGACCCCTTCAGCGATCACACAAGATCAAGACAGCCTGTAGAACAGTACCCTGAAATGCTATACTGGGATGTTAGCTCTGTACTAACCCAGGAGGAAGAGTCAGATTCATTAATACCACATTTGATAAGGTTCTCCTAGAATACTCATTGATAAATTTAATTTCTGCAAGGAGAGAATGAATGGAAACACTTGTAATTGACTGACTGATTTCCATGTCAGCTAATATATTGGATTTTATATTATATTGCAATTAACTGAGATCATGTATATGATAGATTTTTTTTTTTTTTTTTAGATCAGTAAACTTTCAATTACTGTTGATATAGTTAAAGCAGGACAGACTCTGAATGCGAATTGTATTAGATCCTCTTCATCCTTAACTGTGGTAATCAAACATTTCAATTATAGTAAGTATGTTACTTAGCCCATAAGCACTGTGGCTTTTGGTTGTGTCTATGTTGTGGGAGCATAGCACCATGGGGCCTGGATACCTGGCTCCTAGGCACTACTACAATACCAGCTTGTCTATACGGACAGTTAGTTTGCAGCAAGTTGGGGTGTAAATCTACAGCATGAGCCTGCTGTGCACAAACTGGCCATGTGGATCCTGCTGCTGTGCACTAAAAGGTCCATAGTCATAAAATCATAGAACTTGAGATCAGAAGGGACCATTATGATCATCTAGTCTGACCTCCTGCATGATGCAGGCCACAAAAGTTGACCCACCCACCCCTGAAATAACTCTCACCCTTGACTCAGCTGTTGAAGTCCCCAAATCCTGATTTGACGACTTCAAGCAGCAGATAATCCTCTAGCAAACGACCCCTGCCCCATGCTCGGAGGAAGGCGAAAAACCTCCAGGGCCTCTGCCAATCTACCCCGGAGGAAAATTCCTTCCCGACCCCAAATATGGCGATCAGCTGAACCCCGAGCATGTGGCCAATATTCTCTATCCTGACCCTTAGGAAAAGACTCCCAATATCCCAACATTTAAAATCGGTACTAACTCCCAGGTGGCACATTATTGACCTATTGGGTAAATCAAGTTATCCTATCAGATCATCCCTTCCATAAACTTATCAAGCTTAGTCTTAAAGCCGGAGAGGTCTTTTGCCCCCACTATGTCCCCCGGCAGGCCATTCCAGTATTTCACTCCTCTGACGGTCAGAAACCTTCGCCTAATTTCAAGCCTAAACTTCCCAACTGCCAATTTATATCCATTTGTTCTCGTATCCACATTAGCACTGAGCCGAAATAATTCCTCTCCCTCCCCGATATTGATCCCTCTGATATATTTAAAGAGAGCAATCATATCTCCCCTCAACCTTCTTTTGGTTAAGGAAAACAATCCGAGCTCCTCAAGTCGCCTTTCATACGACAGGCTTTCCATTCCTCGAATCATCCTAGTGGCCCTTCTCTGTACCCTTTCCAGTTTAAGTTCATCCTTCTTAAACATGGGAGACCAGAACTGCACACAGTACTCCAAATGAGGTCTCACCAGCGCCTTGTATAACGGGACTAGCACCTCCTTATCTCTACTAGAAATACCTCGCCTAACGCAACCCAAGACCGCATTAGCCTTTTTGACGGCCACATCACATTGCCGACTCATAGTCATCTTGCGATCGACCAGGACTCCGAGGTCCTTCTCCTCGTCCGTTACTTCCAACAGGTGCGTCCCCAGCCTATAACTATAATTCTTGTTAGTGCGCTTTGATCTACTTCCATTTAGAAGTCGAGCAGATGAAAGTGCACCAGGGAGCTTTTAAGTGTGTGGTAGCAGGGTCCACATGGCCAGGTAGAGCATGACAGGCTGTCTGTTTACACTCCAGCTCGCTGCACACTAAACTGCTGTATAGACACACCTTAAGATGTTAGTGATTTAAAGCTGTTGGCGAGCCAACTTTCATATACTAATGTGAGATGATTCTTAAGGTTTCTAGTGTATTTGAAACGAAGGAGTAATTACTAACTCTCACTGGTGGGTTCTAAAATGTACTACACATAGCTGCTACACTGGAAAACGACAAGTAAACCATTTGGTCCAGACTTAGATCCCAAACCTGCATCTGGGTCCACTAGTGTGGACTCCTGCATATGGGTAGAGGCTACTGGCATGACTGTGACTGCACGCAGGTACAGGAATCCTGACTGGTGGGCTCAATGCAGGATCAGGGCCTTCATACTTTATTGTAAATCTAGGTTTTTAGCCTTAAAAAAAAAAAAAAAAAGAGAAAATTATTTGTAAACACATTTTATTGCCAACACCGTGTTATCATTGTAGCTGATTACCGTACAGAAACAATTCACTCTGCAACTTAAAAGCCTAAAATATTTTCCTAGTTCACAAAATATAAAGCTTTTCGTATTAAAACAAATACAGTGCCTGTCCACGCTTTGTCTATGAAGGCTTTTTACTGATCAGTAACTGTTTTACTGTAGCACTAACAAAACAAGTATTCATACAAATTCACAGAAGTGGCAGCAAGATTTTATTTCTTAAAAAAAGTTCAAGAGCTATGGAAATTCTCGGGTAAGTCCAAAGTCTGTCTACTGTTTAGTCTCTGCTTCCATGTGAGCTTCTTGGGAGTCCTCTGCTTCTGAAAGTTTTTCATCATCTGAAATTTAGATTGTGTCTGTTATTCAAACATGCTCAGATTAGACTTGATATTTATATATAAACTGTACTGGAGAATGTTATCCCAGTTAAAAATCTTTTGTGTTAGTGGGCTTAGATCTGTGGTTTAGCACTGCATTATACAGAATATTAAATAACTAAGACTGTGACACAAAAAAGGGAAAAAACACACTAATTCAAAGCTAAGGCTGACATTTGCCCCTGAATTGGTTCGGTTTCAGCTACAACAGCAATTAGTGTTTGTGTATTTGTATATGAAAAATCCTGTAATATCAATGCACAAAGTTTATGTATCAGCTTCCATTACTAATGTCCTTGCTTCTCACATTCTGAACTCTTTTATCAGAGCAGTACTAATACCTGACTCATTTAATGCTTTTCATCTGCACTTCCGCTGTGAAATTTATTAAAAACTTCCGTGACAAAACTGTAGCCTTAGTTATGCCAGATATTCAACCTTGGAAAGACAGGAACATGTCTTGTTTGGAATAGGTACATATCTGGCCTCAGAGTATACTATATGAAGATTATATCAGAAAGAATTGTCTAGTGGTTAAGGCGCTAGCATGGGAGCCAGGAGACCCAAGTTCAATTCCCTGCTTTGCCACAGACTTCCTGCATGTCCTTGGGAAAGTCACTCAGTCTCTCTGGCCCTTGGTTCCCTATTAATTTACCTATGTCACAGGGGTGTTGTGAGGTTAAATACAGTAAGGATTAAGATGTCCAACACCACAGAAATGGGAGCCATATCAGTAACTTAGATAGAGACCATTTTTGGTTACTTCAACAAATATTTATGAACATATTTTTATATTGTGGTTCTGAAGGGTAACAGATATGTCGCTATTTTTACAATCACATTTCAAAGGAGTTTATTAAAAACTATGAAAGGTTTGCCCCTACTCTACTCCATCATAGCTGGCTCCTAGAATAAAGTTTGAGAAGACTTTTTTTATTTTAGAAAATGATTCTCTGACTTAAGTAGTGCTGAATGCAGTAGTTTAATATAGGAAATACAGATACTACTACAATTTTAATAATTTCAGTGCTAGAAGGCATTACTTTGTATACGCTAACTGGAAAAAAGACATTCCGCTCCCCTTACTCATGGAAATCGTCTTACTGGCTATAATAGAACTACTCCTGAGTAAGCAGAGGAGGATTTGGCCCCATATATTTTCATTTAGGAACCACTTACTTTCCAAAGTTTGCTGAAGTTCATGGATGGTACTCAGAAGCACATGGAACTGCTTTCGTCTCAACTCCAGCTAGAATGACAAAGAACACAACCCACCAACTAAAGTATGGCCAATTAAGTGAGTATATACATGAACTATGAAACTTTCAGTAGATTTCTCATGATTATGTTCATATGAATATAAATATAGAATCCAAAATAAAAGAATACCCCTACCTTATCTTCAACATTTTCTTTAATGTGAGAAAGATGTTGAAGTTCTTTTCCCAAAGCTTCTAGCTGCCTGCAAATAAATTCCAATAACTGTCATAGTACAAACAGTGTAATAACAAAATTACACACAACTTTTGTGAATTATTAAAAATAACTGAATCATTCTCTGTGGCTTTGCTAAAATACTGGATTGCCTGATTAAAAATGCCTGGAAATGGAAGAAAAACTCCATAAGATACCCCTGATATTTTCACATGAATACACGACTTCATCAACTCCTGTGTCTTACAAGAGCAGTAACAGAAGGGCACAGTGGAGCATATAAGAAATAACTACATGCTCCATATAGGAACACAAGAATTGCCAGAGTGGATCAGACTGAAAGTCCATCTAGTTCAGTATCCCATCTCTGATAGTGGCTGGAACCAGATGCTTTAGGAGATAGCGTAAGAACCCTGCAGTAGGCATATGTGGAATAATCTGCCATCCCCCACCATTAGGTCTCACCCCACTCTCTAATAGTTAGAAATTGGCTGAAGCCCCAAAGCACAAGGTTTAACATTCCTTCCAAAAAATGGTGTGGTCATTAATTATAACTCGGGATATTCTTAATCCATATACTTTTTTTTAATTGTTAAGTTCTTGGCTTCAATGACTTCTTGTAGCAATGAGTGCCACAGCTTAAGAAGTGTGAAAAAGTATTTCCTTTTGTTGGTTTTGAATTTCCTACCTTTCAGTTTAATATGCCCCCCTGTTCTTGCATTATATGGGAGAACAGAAGCTCCTGCTCTACCTTCTCTATAACACTTATTGTTTTATGTACTTTTGTAATGTCCCCTCTTATCCATCTCCTTTCTAAGCCAAGCAATCCCAGCCTCTTCAACCACACTTCACCGGAGAGTTTTTCCAGGCCTTTGGTCATGTTTGTCACTCTTCTCTGAACCTCTTCCAGTTCTGCGATATCCTTTGTGAGATCAGGTGACCAGTATTGCTAGGACACTGCACCACTGACTAATACAAAGGCATTATAATGTTTTCAGTATTTATTCTCCATCCCATTCTTTATGCTTCCTAACATTTGGTTTTTTCTGTCAGCAGTTGGTCTCCATTACACAGTGCCCAGTGATGCCCTGGGTCCCTTTCCTGGGTTGATGCCGTTAATTTAGAACCCTGTAAGAGGTAAGTAGTTTACATTTCCCCCCCCTTCAATTGCCTTTATCAACACTGAATTTTATCTGTCATGGTGTTGCTCATTCACCGAGCTTGTTTAGATCTTTTCAAGTTCCTCGTGGTCTTCTCCGGTCCTGACCATCTTGAATAACTTTGTCATCTGCACATTTTGTTACCTCTCTGCTCACCCTCCTGCCCTTCCCAGATATATTAAACACTGGACCTAGTCCAGCCCCTTGAGACTCCCACTGTTAACCTTTTGCCATGATAAAAGCTGACCATTTAATCCTACTCTTTGCTTTCTCTCACAGGCAGTTTTTGATTCAAGATAATACGTTTCCTCTCACCTATGAGTACTTAGCTTCTCTAGTAGCCTCTTGTGAAGGACCGTGTTGAAGGCCTTTTGCAAGTCTAATTAAATTGTCAACTGGTTCTCCTTTATGCACTACTTTACTGACACTTTCAGAGAATTCTAAGTGATTAATGACTTCTTTGTTTCGGTCTTCACCGAGAAGTCCGAAGGAATGCCTAACATAGTGAATGCTAATGGGAAGGGGGTAGGTTTAGCAGATAAAATAAAAAAAGAACAAGTTAAAAATCACTTAGAAAAGTTAGATGCCTGCAAGTCACCAGGGCCTGATGAAATGCATCCTAGAATACTCAAGGAGCTAATAGAGGAGGTATCTGAGCCTCTAGCTATTATCTTTGGAAAATCATGGGAGACGGGAGAGATTCCAGAAGACTGGAAAAGGGCAAATATAGTGCCCATCTATAAAAAGGGAAATAAAAACAACCCAGGAAACTACAGACCAGTTAGTTTAACTTCTGTGCCAGGGAAGATAATGGAGCAAGTAATTAAGGAAATCATCTGCAAACACTTGGAAGGTGGTAAGGTGATAGGGAATAGCCAGCATGGATTTGTAAAGAACAAATCGTGTCAAACCAATCTGATAGCTTTCTTTGATAGGATAACGAGTCTTGTGGATAAGGGAGAAGCTGTGGATGTGGTATACCTAGACTTTAGTAAGGCATTTGATACGGTCTCGCATGATATTCTTATCGATAAACTAGGCAAATACAATTTAGATGGGGCTACTATAAGGTGGGTGCATAACTGGCTGGATAACCGTACTCAGAGAGTTGTTATTAATGGTTCCCAATCCTGCTGGAAAGGCATAACAAGTGGGGTTCCGCAGGGGTCTGTTTTGGGACCGGCTCTGTTCAATATCTTCATTAACGACTTAGATATTGGCATAGAAAGTACGCTTATTAAGTTTGCAGATGATACCAAACTGGGAGGGATTGCAACTGCTTTGGAGGACAGGGTCATAATTCAAAATGATCTGGACAAATTGGAGAAATGGTCTGAGGTAAACAGGATGAAGTTTAACAAAGACAAATGCAAAGTGCTCCACTTAGGAAGGAACAATCAGTTTCACACATACAGAATGGGAAGAGACTGTCTAGGAAGGAGTACGGCAGAAAGGGATCTAGGGGTTATAGTGGACCACAAGCTAAATATGAGTCAACAGTGTGATGCTGTTGCAAAAAAAGCAAACATGATTCTGGGATGTATTAACAGGTGTGTTGTGAGCAAGACACGAGAAGTCATTCTTCCGCTCTACTCTGCGCTGGTTAGGCCTCAACTGGAGTATTGTGTCCAGTTCTGGGCACCGCATTTCAAGAAAGATGTGGAGAAATTGGAGAGGGTCCAGAGAAGAGCAACAAGAATGATTAAAGGTCTTGAGAACATGACCTATGAAGGAAGGCTGAAAGAATTGGGTTTGTTTAGTTTGGAAAAGAGAAGACTGAGAGGGGACATGATAGCAGTTTTCAGGTATCTAAAAGGGTGTCATAAGGAGGAGGGAGAAAACTTGTTCACCTTAGCCTCTAAGGATAGAACAAGAAGCAATGGGCTTAAACTGCAGCAAGGGAGGTTTAGGTTGGACATTAGGAAAAAGTTCCTAACTGTCAGGGTGGTTAAACACTGGAATAAATTGCCTAGGGAGGTTGTGGAATCTCCATCTCTGGAGATATTTAAGAGTAGGTTAGATAAATGTCTATCAGGGATGGTCTAGACAGTATTTGGTCCCTTCCAGTCCTAGAATCTATGAATTAGTGAGACCCAACTTTACTTTGCTGAATTTTTGTTAGCTTAGGTATAAAATAGCGGAGCTGCTTCTTCTGAACTCTTGGATATCTACCATCTTGGCCTAGTGACTTACTGCATTTTAAATTATCTATTTGCTCCACTACTCCTCTTCCACCATATCAAATCTATGACAGTAACTCATCTTTGTTACCAGGAAATATCAGGTCTGGGGCAGAAATTTACCCAACATTGTCTGTGGTGAAGACTGATGGAAAGTCGTCAGTTTTCTGCTCAGCAATGTTTTTATTTTCCTTAATTGCTCCCTTTAGCCCAGATTCTTTTGCAGGCTTTCCTGTTTCCACTATACTTAAAGAAGCTCTTGTTGGTTTTACCCAGTGAGCTATTTGTTCTTCAGACTCCTCTTTGGCCCTTCTAATTTCCTTCTTTCTTAATGCTGCTGTAATTCATGCTCCTGTTTTATTATCAGCAGTATTATCACAGTGCCTCAGGCGCTGTTGGTTTCACTCGGGTTAGATTTTCCAGATTTTGAAGGCAATCTCCTTGGCTTGAACAGCCTCTTAAACTTTACCATTCAGCCATAATGGTTTACACCTTGCATTCCCAGTTCCCTTTTTGTTCAGCAGTACGACTTCAGATTCACTATTTTTCTAAGTTGCATCCAAGTTACGACTAGTGATTTTTATTTCCTTTACTTTTCGCTCTAGGGCCTTTTTGACTAACTTTCTCTCTCTATTGAAATCTCCTTTTCTAAAGTTTAGTGTCACTTTATGGTAGTCTACCTGCGCTTTGGATGTTGAATCTAATTTAATTTTCACTGTTACAGACTAGGGACCGAATGGCTAGGAAGCAGTTCTGCAGAAAAGGACCTAGGGGTTACGGTTGACGAGAAGCTGGATATGAGTCGACAGTGTGCCCTTGTTGCCAAGAAGGCTAATGGCATTTTGGGCTGTATAAGTAGGGGCATTGCCAGCAGATCTAGGGACGTGATCGTTCCCCTCTATTCGACATTGGTGAGGCCTCACCTGGAGTACTGTGTCCAGTTTTGGGCCCCACAGTACAAGAAGGATGTGGAAAAATTGGAAAGAGTCCAGCGGAGGGCAACAAAAATGATTAGGGGGCTGGAGCACATGAGTTATGAGGAGAGGCTGAGGGAACTGGGATTGTTTAGTCTGCAGAAGAGAAGAATGAGGGGGGATTTGATAGCTGCTTTCAACTACCTGAAAGGGGGTTCCAAAGAGGATGGATCTAGACTGTTCTCAGTGGTACCAGATGACAGAACAAGGAGTAATGGTCTCAAGTTGCAGTGGGGGAGGTTTAGATTGGATATTAGGAAAAACTGTTTCACTAGGAGGGTGGTGAAGCACTGGAATGGGTTACCTAGGGAGGTGGTGGAATCTCCTTCCTTAGAGGTTTTTAAGGTCAGGCTTGACAAAGCCCTGGCTGGTATGATTTAGTTGGGATTAGGTCCTGCTTTGAGCAGGGGGTTGGACTAGATGACCTCCTGAGGGTCCCTTCCAACCCTGATATTCTATGATTCTATATTGTGGTCACTGTTACTAGCTCTCTTACTGTCACTTCTTGAATTAGCTCCTCTGTGCTTGTGCCCAGTTTAGCTGTCTTAACAAACAATATGCATTTTAATATGGCTAAATGTAAGTATATACATCTAGGAACAAAGAATGTAGGCCCCAGTTACAGGATGGGGGACTCTAGCCTTGGAAGCAGTGACTCTGAAAAAGATTTGGAGGTTGTGATGGATGCTTAGCTGAACATGAACTCCCAGTGTGACTCTGAGGTCAAAAGAGCTCATGTGATCCTAGGATACATAACCTCTCTACTCTTACTTGAGATTTCCCTGTTTATGTTACCTCTATATTTGGCATTGTTGTGACCACTGCTGGAATACTGTGTCCAGTTGTGGTGCTTGAAATTCAAGAAAGACGTAGATAAATTGGAGCCATTTCGGAGAAGAGCCATGAGAATGATTACAGGGTTAGAAAACATGCCCTAGAGTGAGGAGGTCTTTGAGTCTGTCTATGTAGCTTAAAGAGAAGTTTAAGGGGTGACTTGCTTACAGACTATAGGTACCTACATAGGGAACAAATATTTAATAACGAGCTCTTCAATCTAGCAGAGAAAGGTGTAACACAATCCAAGGGCTGGAAATGAAAGCTAGTCAATTCAGATTGGAAAAGGCATAAATTAATGGTGAGAATAATTAACTACTGGAACAACTTCCCAAGGGTCATGGTGGATTCTCCATCACTGACAATTTTTAAATCAAGATTGGATGTTTTTCTATAAGGTACTATAGGAATTATTTCGGGGAAGTTCTATGGACTGTGTTATACCAGGCGGCAGGCTAGATGATTGCAGGTCCCTTCCGCTCTTCAAATCTATGACGATTAAGTCAAAAATAGTCTCTCCTCTTGTCTGCTCTAGTATTTGGAACAGCTAGTTCTAATAACTTACTGTCAAGAAATTATTTCTCTAGACTCTTGTCCGATTATGCCATGTGACCAGTGTATGTACATGCACAATAAACCAGGATCTTTTTCCTGACCAATTTTTCTCCAGCTTCTGCAGTGATTAAGTGTACCATGGAAACAGTTATGTTTCATTAGCTAAGAGCCTTCCATTCAACAAGTCTCCAGATTTAAGATTGGTGGTTCTTGGCTTGTAGTATTTGGCTTTGTAGCAATTTCTATAAGCGTCCTTCAGAAACAAGAGAGCAATAGGCAGCAGGTTTAAAACAAACAAAAGGAAGTATTTTTTTACACAACACACAGTCAACCTGTGGAACTCCTTGCCAGAGGATGTTGTGAAGGCCAAGATTATAACAGGGTTCAAAAAAGAACTAGATAAGGTCATGGAGGATAGGTCCATCAATGGCTATTAGCCAGGATGGGCAGGGATGGTGTCCCTAGCCTCTGTTTGCCAGAAGCTAGGAATGGGTGACAGGGGATGGATCACTTGATGATTACCTGTTCTGTTAATTTCCTCTGGGGCACCTGGCATTGGCCACTGTCGGAAGACAGGACTGGGCTAGATGGACCTTTGGTCTGACCTAGTATGGCCGTTCTTATGTAATATGATCTTGGTGGTTAAGGCACTGGACTAGGATTTAGGAGACCTTGGTTCAATTCTTACCACGTTCTTACTGTATTAACTTGAGCAAGTCATTCAGTCTCTATGTCCCACTTCCCCAACTGTATAATTGAGATACTAATGCTCTCTCATTGCCCTAGTCTGTCTCTCTTGTTTAGAGCATACATTCTTCAGGGCAGGGACTCTCTCTTCCTATGTATTTGTACAGGGTGTAATACATAAGATGGGTACCCCATAGTAAGGCCTCCACGTATTCTTGTAATACAAATAATAGGAAGAGAAAATGACGTAAAGGAAAGGGCAGAAAACCAAACTTGATAAATATTATTGCTGCTATCTATGGATTTGCTAAGGACACTTGTGCTCAGATGACTGACATGTAAGGTAAATAGAGTGGCTTCCTTCCAAGAAATATGCATGACTTTTTAACTGTTCCAGCTGACTTACTTGAAAAACTAAAGCCACTTCTGACATCTACATGTCATGAGCTTTCTAGTGATGAGTGGCACGATGACTGGTTAAATAGGAAATTTCTATGCTGCATGCAGTGTCAATTTTTACATGAAATGTTCTCACCAGCTCAAAATATTATCCTAGTAGTTGTATTTTCTAAAGTCAGACAATTATAGATCTTCCATTTGATATAGAAAATCATGGAACATGGAATGACAGCTTCCCTTTGTAATTTAAAGGCAGGTGGCCAGAGCAAATCAGATATGTAAGTATAAGCAACATTCAAGTGAGAACACTAAACTATAGTGTTCCCACCCTGTGACTGTCATCTTTAATCAAGTTCAGAGGACAGTGCTAGAATATTTGAGATTGTGAGGTCAAAACCGATCCTCCTCCTTGATCAGTATTAAATATCCAATTTTACAGATTTTGGTCCAAATTCAGCTAGTAAGTTGGACAGCTAGAAGGTGTAAATTGCCTGATTGGGAAATAACTAGGGGTGCAGGATAGTAATTTATAAACGGAGTCAGGTGGGGCCATTGTAGGAAAAGGCACTAACAAGATCACTCCATGCATCTGAAGTGGGTTTTTTAATCACAAAAGCTTATGCCCAAATAAATCTGTTAGTCTCTAAGGTGCCACTGGACTTCTCGTTGTTTTTGTGGATACAGACTAACATGGCTACCCCTCTGATACTAGGAAGATGTAAAACAAAGTAGGAGGGGCTTTCCTGCTACTCATTTATTGCATCCCTTTTGCACGTATGTTACATGTTCTGCACAACTACTGAATTCCAAACTGGTGACAATCACGTTACTTTGCCATTACACCCTCTTTTTCTGATCAACCTGTCCGCAGTGAGTTTGGGCCGAGACTGCCCCAGCATGCAGATCTGAATTTCACCCACTAAGTATAATATATGAATAACATTTCAAATACAAAGTAATAGCAATACTTTTGAACAGAAATGAATGGAGGTTAATTAAAATATTAAGGAATATACCTGTTAAAAGAAAGTCACCACATACCAAACTTTAAACATAGAAACATTGCAGCCCTTTCGAACAAGCAAATGAAGAAAATGGTGTACAAAAACCTCCACCAATAGTAGTATAAAAAACTTAGCTTTTAAATGTTTGTTATAAAATCAAGTGAACACCACTTGAATGAAGAGACACTATTTTCTAAGCAATAAGCGGGATACTTAATGAACGACACTGAGTTAGCTTACAATTATCTCACCCTCAATATTAAACAACCTGAGGTCCATTTGAATAGGTATGGTGTGCAAAGTTTGCACAAGTGCAGATTACAAATGAAAAAACAACTAAAGGGTTTTTTGCATCTGTGCAAAAACCTGTGTAAACAGAACATTTCCCATAGTAATTAACAATATAGAAAGACCTGTGGCACCTTTAAGACTAACAGATGTATTGGAGCATAAGCTTTCGTGGGTGAATACCCACTTCGTCAGACGCATGTGACGTATTCACCCACGAAAGCTTATGCTCCAATACATCTGTTAGTCTTAAAGGTGCCACAGGACTCTCTGTTGCTTTTTACAGATCCAGACTAACACGGCTACCCCTCTGAATATAGAAAGAATCTCCATAAATGGTTACGTCTAGGTCTGCTGCTCATATGTCACCTATGAGATGGGGGTCTACCCATCTTCTATCTCTTTAGATGTAAAAGTACGTTTGTTTCCAAAACATGAAACCAATTAATGTAATTTGTTCTATGTCGCAAGAATCGAAGCAGCTCATGAATGAGCAAAAATATTTTGCAGAGTAGGTTAATTAATAAACTAAACCTCTACAATATGTAGTAACTGATTTAAATGCTGAAGATCCATAATAACATGATTTATGTTAAGTGACGGAACAGCTGTTGGCTTACGTTCATTTCAGTCAGCCCTATACTTACTTTAATGTTTCATGTCTGTCTGGGTGGTGCTGTATTACTTTAGCCAATGCATCATATTCTGAAAGGGAAAAAAAAGCAAACTTTTAAACTCTTCTGGGTAAGGATTTCTAAAGCCTGATCCAGTCAATAGCACCACTCAGTGGAAAGACCCATGCTCAGTACTAAGTGTTTGTAGGGTTGGGCCCATAAATACAATGGTAGGTAGTTTATCGAGTCTAGTAATTTTTCACTACTGTTCAACGCTTATACCTATTTGTTGTGTAAGTATAGTTTACTGTGTACTTTAAATATACATGGTTTCTGACTCTATCTTCAAGGTGTATGTTAGATAAATACCCAACCACATCTATGGTTTTAAAACTGATGGTATGATACTGTATTTAAGAAATAGTCTTATCTTGTAATTAAAGAGCAGAGCTACAGTCACATGGGTAACTGTAGCCTTGCCAGTTCCTATACGTGACCCAGGTATCTACCAATTCACATGGAAAACTTTGTGCAGTGTGTGTATCAAGTTTTCATCAAGAACTAGAGGGAACATGGCACAAGCAAAAACTTTAACAGAAGAATAAAGGACTGGCAAGGACCTCCTGAATCATCAATTCTCCTGCTCTTATAAGCAATCCTATCATAAAACCCTATTCATAAACTGCATGTCACTCCTTCGAGGGCTAGTAACCTAACTTCCAGCCTAAATCTAGACCTAGTCCTGCAAGGTGCTGAGTGTCATGAATTTCTACTGAAATACATGGGAGCTAAGAGCACTCAGAACCTTGAGTTCTAAATTATCCAGCAAAGAGATACTGGCAAAATAACTAATTTGAATATATCTTTGCCTCTGAGTAAGAAAAATGTACTGGGTTTTTAGAATACTGTTTACTTATCTTTGACAAAGAAAGATTCTTATTTCCAGTAACTTCTAGTTTTGTGCCTTAGCACAATGCTTTAGTGTACAATATTGCAGGGGAATGTTTTAAAATGTTTCCACTGAAATGATGAATATACTCCTTTTTATGAGAAGTGATCAAATGTACATCTTGGAACTCCTCAGATGTGGTTTGTACGGGGGAGAGTCTGGATTTTGGCCCCAATCCTACATTGGAAATCACATGGGTGCACCTGTATAGTTCTCAGTGCTGGATCAAGGCCTTGAAGAGGTAAGGCTGTAATGCTTCCAAGGGGAACCCAGCGGTATGAGACACCTCGTTACCACCTGCACTTAACAAGAGGAAGCCCTGTCTATGCCTGCTGTGAATAAGCTCCCTGAATCAGCCTCTGGCAACACAAGCACTGCCTTCCAGGCCACCTCTCCATGTAAAAGTTAGCAAAAGGCGTGCACAGACTCCCAAGTCCTCCCAACACCTCTGGGGTGCTCAGCGCCTGTTCCATTGAACATGCAGAGAACTCTGATTCACTACTCCCGAAAGAAAAGTACACCCCAGCTTGCAAGATTCAACTCAGGATTACTTCAAACACAGCACTTATATTTACAGTGAAAACAAGAATAAGTTTATCTATTATCAAAGAACAGAGATTCAAGTGATAGAAAGTAAGAATATTGGAAAACAAATGGTTATAGATAAAACAAAATCATAACAGTTTCTAGAGCCTAAACTTAACCGACAAGACATTCCCCTATCTCCTACAAGACAGCTTACCCCAAGTCCTTTCCCCAGCATTTTCAACCAGTTTGGCTAAGATCCCATCTCCTAAGATCAAGCCCCCTGCCGGCTTGTCCTCATAGATTGAATAACTGGGGGTTCATCTGCACCCCACCTAGTTTCAAAAGTTCATTGTCTTAGTGATAAATAGGATACCCCCTGCTATTTTTTTCTTGCAGTCTTTGCAATCTATTGATTAGCATTTTGCTCAGACTGAAAATAGGCATCCACTGTGAACTATACAATACTCAATTTGCATGTGACCAATCAGAGTGAGATAAGCATCTCTGTCCCCCTGCCTGACAGGAGGATTTAGACCAACTTTTGGTGACTGCCTTAAGTCATACACCTAGAAAACGTAATGTTTACTATATACATAACTCTTTACATATTTTTCATCTCTCTCTCTCTCTCACTGATTACGATGACCAGGGTGACACAGGCTTTCATTAAAGACCTTACATCAGAGGACTAGTATGTAGATATCAGGCCCAGAGTTACTCTGTAACCCTTATGTACCCCTATATCCTCTATCAGTTGGCATCAGGAGGTCCTTTAGGTCACTCTGGATAGTCATAAGTAGAGCCCTGCGCGGATACAAAAAGGTGTATCCGCATCCGATCTGCAAAAATTTGCGGAGTGGGCAGCAGGGCAGGAGGTCTCTGGGGAGAAGTGGGGCAGGGGAGGGGCGCTTTGGGGGCTTGACACAGCCCTGCCCACTCCGCCCCTGCCGTACCTCCTTCCCCGCTCCAGGCAGGGAGGCTACAATTCTGGGTCCCTCTATGCAGCACTGCCTTCCCCTTGAGGGGCTCGGACACCCCTACGCAATTGCGGCAGCTCTCAGGCACGCAGCCATTGCCGCCTGCTCTAGGGTGACCAGACAGCAAGTTTGAAAAATCAGGACAGAGAGTGGGGGGTGATAGGAGCCTATATATGAAAAAGACCCAAAAATCAGGACTGTCCCTATAAAATCGGGACATCTGGTCACCCTAGCCTGCTCGTTTAAAGAACCACCCCACCTTCAAAATGGTGCTTGGATCACGCCCTTTTGGGAGTTGTAGTTTACCTCCACCCTCTGAGCAAACTGGGGACTACAACTCCCAGAATGCCCAGCACGCTGGTGTTTGGAAAGTACAAGAAACCTGGAATATACTTGCACATCGACATGGGATTCCCCCCGTCTTTCCCTCTCTCCAATAATGTCCAGACCCTAAGAATTTCAAATGCTATTCGTGAAAAGTAATTCTGAAATATAAACTAGATTTTTGTTTTGACATTAATACATTCACAAAACAAACTACTGTAATTTCTTGGAACAAGCGCGCTCTAAAAATAGCTGGTTTTTTAATTTATTTCTTGGACTATGCATAAAACCAAGTCCATCCTCAAAACAACTCTTTGCTATTAGTTTTTCAGTATCTGTCCAATTTTAGCACACTTTGAAGATGATGAATACTAAGATCCCAATTTGGCAAAGACTTAAGCACATGCTTAACTACACATATTGTGAGTAGTCCCATTAAACTGAATGTGTTTATTTAGAGTGTGTAAAATGAAGCATGTTCATAAATCTTTGGAGGATTGGGGTCTAAGTTCTCATCCCAAATTGGCTTAGCCACTACTGAGTGCATTTTTAAAATTTTTTACTGTTATTAAATTATACCTAAAAAGTAAGAATCTAACAAATCAGATTTTTTCCCTTGATGGCTAAACCTCCTTTTTGCTCAGAATTGGACAATGAGCAAAACTGACAAATCTAAAACCAAAAGTTGTAAGTATTTATAAAAGACCTTTTAGATTTGAAATAGTTAGGCAACTTTAGGTACAGGCATTTGCTCCATCTAAAGTAAAACCTTACCTTGGCGATTTTTTCGTATTCTTTTTGCTTGCAGGATCTGCTTTTTGCATTCAGCAATTTTCTCATGTGCTGCAGCTATACTATTTTCTTTACAAAAAAACAACAACAAAATCCCAAAAGGTAAGATGTACAGTATTTGATTCAAAAGTAGTCTTAAGTGTCAATAAGCCAATTTTCTAAACTATAGTGTCACAGAATCATAGAACTTAAGATCAGAAGGGACCATTATGATCATCTAGTCTGACCTCCTGCATGATGCAGGCCACAAGAGTTGACCCACCCACTCCTGAAATAACTCTCACCCTTGACTCAGCTGTTGAAGTCCCCAAATCTTGATTTAATTACTTCAAGCAGCAGATAATCCTCTAGCAAGCGACCCCTGCCCCATGCTGTGGAGGAAGGCGAAAAACCTCCAGGGCCTCTGCCAATCTACCCTGGAGGAAAATTCCTTCCCGACCCCAAATATGGCGATCAGCTGAACCCCGAGCATGTGGGCAAAATTCTCCATCCAGACACTCAGGAAAAAGACTTTCAATATCCCAACATTTACCATCGGTACTACCGTAACTACCAGCGGTGGCACAGAAGGCAACTGACTTCAAACCTATGGCCCCACTGGAAATGTTTATTCCCTTTATATAATGGTATTCCCTTGTGCATTTTGAATTTGTATTTTAAATACTGGCAGGATGCTCAAAGCCTGTGCATGGGTGTTTTTCATTAAAAATTGAAAACATATATTTGTAGAAACAGTAGACAAATGATGCTAAATCTGCCAGAAATTGTCTCAAACTTTAATACTGGACTGCCTTACAGATGTTAGCACAAATACTCAGTAAGTTTAGTTCTCTTTACCTATGTCTTTGTAGATTTTTTCATAGTTCTCCATTTCTCTGAGGTTCATATCATAGACCAGCAGAGTTTTTCCCATTGAAAATTCACATTGTGATAAAGTGCTCAGCATGCGTTGGTACTGGCTGTATCTAAAGGTGGACAAGTTGTTATTAAGCAGTTAAAATTTTTTTTAATGGAAATGTTAATTTACTATTACAATGCCATGGAAGACTAAATATCTCATGAAATATAACAGCAATTGAAGAAATGTAATATTCCAAGCATTTAATGTATAATTCTTGAAAATTTAATTATACATATACCATAGTGGTTAACTAAAGCATTAAGTCTTTCGGTTTATTTTCAGGATGCCAAATGGGCATTAACATAATAGACACAATCCATGGGCGAATCTAAGTGTCTCATTAGAGAAGACTGCTTATCCACTGAGATTAGTATTTAATATTTATATTACAGTAATATTCAGAGGTCCTACTTGGATAAGAGTTCCATGGTGCTCCTGCTATAAAAATGCATATGAGGACAGGATTTCTGCCCCAAAGAGCTTATCTCTCTTTGTATAAAGCAGATGCATAATTTTATAGGGGCGTTCTGGAATTTATATCTAATGATAGTATAACAATGGAATAGTACAGAAATATTTATTGTGAAGCAAGTTCCTTGCTCCACAGACACCTGCTTTCCCTCACAGCTATCGGATGCTTATTTTGGTAAGTGGAAGATGCAGGTTTATTTAATTTGTGCGCGTCACATTTTCACACATGATTGCTTTATGTTGTTTGCTGACCTTTAGCATAAATGCAATTCTTCACAAGTCAGACCACTGAAGTTCTATGGAGATGTTTTCCAATGGTTAATGGTTTAATTTAAAACTTGTGTCTACTTTGACTAGATTTGATTTGCAATACGGATTACTTTGTCAATTCTCTTTTACAAAGTCTTGCCATGAACACTCTTTCTGGGGAATGCTCATACAGTCATCCAAAAGACAACTTCCTCCAAGCATCTAGTTTTACAGTGTTCTCTCTAATAAAGCCCTCCCCTTCATTTTGAATTGAGTTAATTTAATGGGCTTTTTCTTTGACACATCGTTTTACAGAGGAACAAAAGCAACAGACTCTTCTCCAGGACACACCTTTTAGTTATCCTCTACTACAGCTGTCGGTTGCTGTAAAACCAGTTGCAGTAGCAGAAAGATTATAACAGTACTGAGCTTCTCTCAATAATGCTTAAGCAATGGCATAGATTCAATATTACCAACCCAAAATATTAAAAAAGTCAGGCCTTCAAAAAAAAATCATTCATTTAAATTATGAGATTTTTTTAAAAGGGATTTTTTATTTGCCTTCTGGTTTTTGAGTGCTTAAAGTATAAACTTTTCTCTACATCAATGAGGGCTAGATACTTACTTAAAAAAAATGAAAGCAGATATACTCATCTAATCACTTGACTCCAAGACCTGGGGCTTTAAATAAAATACCAATATCACGGAAGTTGGCAAAAAATGGCTACACGATGCTAATTATCTTAGCTATGTAATTGCTGCAGGGTTTGGATTGTAAATAATGCATGGCCATATTTAAATGTAACAAAAATAGGTCTGTCAATTAAATTAAAAAAATTAAGTTGAACTTACAAATGTAGAATTATGTACAAAAAATAACTGCAATCAAAAATAAAACAATGTAAAACTTTAGAGCCTATACGTCCATTCAGTTCTATTTCTTGTTCAGCCAATCGCTCAGACAAACAAGTTTGTTTACATGTGCAGGAGAGAATGCTGCCCGCTTCTTGTTTACAATGTCACCTGAAAATGAGAACAGGTGTTCACATGGCACTGTTGTAGCTGGCATCGCAAGATATTTACATTCCAGATGTGGTAAAGATTCATATGTCCCTTCATCTTCAACCACAATTCTAGAGGACATGTGTCTATGTAATGAGGGGTTCTGCTTGATAATGATCCAAAGCAGTGTGGATCGACGCATGTTCACTTTCATCATCATGAGTCAGATGCCACCAGCAGAAGGTTGATTTTCTTTTTTGGTGGTTCGGGTACTGTAGTTTCCACATCGGAGTGTTGCTCTTTTAGGACTTCTGAAAGCATGCTCCACATCTCGTCCCTCTCAGATTTTGGAAGGCACTTCAGATTCTTAAACCTTGGGTGGAGTGCTGTAGCTATCTTTAGAAATCTCACATTGGTACCTTCTTTGCATTTTGTAAGATCTGCAGTGAAAGTGTTCTTAAAACGAACATGTGCTGGGTCATCATCCGAGATGGCTATAACATGTAATATATGGCAGAATGCGGGAAAACAGAGCAAGAGACATGCTATTCCCCCCCCAAGGAGTTCAGTCACAAATTTAATTAACACATTTTTTTTTAACGAGCGTCATCAGCATGGAAGCATGTCCTCTGGGATGGTGGCCAAAGCATGAAGGGGCATACGAATGTTTAGCATATCTGGCAAGTAAATACCTTGCAACGCCGGCTACAAAAGTGCCATGCGAACGCCTGTTCTCACTTTCAGGTGATGCAAATAAGAAGCGGGCAGCATTATCTCCCATAAATGTAAACAAACTTGTTTGTCTTAGTGATTGGCTGAACAAGAAGTAGGACTGAGTGGACTTGTAGGCTCTAAAGTTTTGCATTGTTTTGTTTTTGAGTGCAGTTACGTAACAAAACAAAACAAAAATCTACATTTGTAAGTTGCACTTTCACCATAAAGAGATTGCATTACAGTATTGTAAGAGGTGAATTGAAAAATACTATTTTCTTTATCATTTTTACAGTGCAAATATTTGTAATAAAAATAATAATATAAATTGAGCACTGTACTTTGTATTCCGTTTTGTAATTGAAATCAATATATTTGAAAATGTAGAAAATCATCCAAAAATATTTAATAAATGTCAATTGGTATTGTATTGTTTAACAGGGCGATGAAAACTGTGATTATCGTGATTACTTTTTAAAAATCGCGATTATTTTTTTGAGTTAATTGTGTGAGTTAACTGTGATTAATCAACAGGCCTAAATAAAAATATATATTTTAAGATGAACTGCACGGTTTTTCAAAACAAAACAAGCTTTGGGATCTAAACATCTGGTATGTAGACAACATTGCTTTAAAGAAGAAAAACAGAGAATGAAATACCCCTCTTCTTGAGATCCAGAGTTGCACCATTTAATGAAGCTCTTCACTAACAAATTAATTCGTCTGTCGTCGCCAGCACCATCTCCATCAATTAAAAGTCGTTTACGAATAACTTCATCTAAAGTAAAGAAATCATTTTTTTAAAAACATGAACTCTGCTGTTAACATTAGATAAGTTATGGTTATGATAGATCCCTGGTTCAAGTTATAGCCCACCCATTACAGCCTGGCTCTGAAGAGAACATTTCCTAGAGCAGGCAGTAGGATTTTTGGTATATCAAAAAAAAAACCCCCACACAACCCACCCTTCAGTTCCCCAAATTGAAAGGGTCTCTTGAGTGGGGGGAATCTGGAATGGGGAAGTCTGGAGCCCAGGGTAGGGGTGGTAGCTCTGGAGGGGGAAAGAGGAGAATGGCCCCCAGAGCTGGGGGGAGAGGTTCTGGAATGGGAAGGGGGCATCGGGAGAAGCCTGGAGCCCACAGCTGGGTGGGGTAGGTGCGGAGGACAAAATGCAGGTGCTAGGGGAAGCGAGTAAGCACAACACTGGAGTGGGGATCATCTGGAACCCCAAAAGGTGGGGGTCTCCCTGGGACTGAAACGCAGGACGGGGGGGGCACCCCAGGGAGAGGTGACGTGGAGGGGCCCCCGGCCCCCCAAACTCTGTGGTCTCTGGAGAGCAGGGGGAACCCGAGCACAGAGCTGCGGGTCCCGGGTCAGGAGCCGAGAGCTGTATTGGGGGGGAGGGGAGGCCTGGGCCCGGGAAGGAGGCTCTGGAGCCCCGGGCTCTTGGGGTGTGGGCCGGGGGCCGCTGCGGAGCCCCGGGCTGTACGCGAGGCGCAGGCCCGGCCCGGGGAGGGGGCCGCTGCGGAGCCCCGGGCTGTACGCGCGGCGCAGGCCCGGCCCGGGGCGGGGGACGCGGCGGAGCCCCGGGCGGTACGCGAGGCGCAGGCGCGGCCCGGGGAGGGGGACGCTGCGGAGCCCCGGGCTGTACGCGAGGCGCAGGCCCGGCCCGGGGAGGGGGATGCTGCGGAGCCCCGGGCTGTATAAGGCGGGGGCCTGGGGCCGCGGCTCGGCTCCGGGTGGAGGAGGCCGCGGCCGCGCTCTCACCATCGGTCACGGCCCCCATGGCGGCGGAGGCGGCGGCGGGTGCTGGAGCCGGCGGGGCGGCGGCGGCAGTGAGTGAGGTCAGCTTCCCACAATGCAGCCGGGTAAGCGGCAGCCATGGAGGCGGAGGCTGGGGCCTGAGCTGCTCCCTGCGGACCCGGGGCCCCGCTCTGCCGCGCCACCGGCTGGCGGGGGAGAGGGCGGGCGAGGCCTGCACCCCGCACGGAACCGGCCTCTTCCTCGCCGCGGGCAGCCTCAGCAGGTGAGGGGCGGGCGCCAGGCTCCACCCCCGCTGGCCGGCCTCGTCCTGTCTCACCCCTCGCTGTCACCTTCCCCGGCTTGCTCCCATGCCCCTGGCACCGTGGCCCTGGCACCGTCCCCTTCCTTTGCCCTCCCTCGCGCCATGGCCCTGCTCGCGTCCCTGGCGCCATCCCCCTTAGCCCCAGTGTTGGCGTCGTGTCCTGGGTGTCGTCCCGCCTCGGCGTCGTGTTCCTTGCCCCATCCCAACCATCTCCCTCGTCGTCGGTCTCGTCGTCATGTTCCTGGCGCCGTCCCCCTCGGCCCCAGCGTTGGCGTCGTGTCCCGGGTGTCGTCCCCCCTCGGCGTCGTGTTCCTTGCCCCATCCCAACCGTCTCCCTCGTCGTCGGCCTCGTGTCCCTGGCGTCATTGCCGGCCTCGGCGTCGTGTCCCTGGCGCCGTCCCCCTCGGCCCCAGCGTTGGCGTCGTGTCCCGGGTGTCGTCCCCCCTCGGCGTTGTGTTCCTTGTCCCATCCCAACCGTCTCCCTCCCTTGTAGGCCTCGCGGCCCTGGCGTCATCGCCGGCCTCGGCGTGGTGTCTCTGGCGCCGTCCTCCTCGTCGGCGTTGTGTTCCCAGCGCCATCTCCGCGGTCTCCCTCATTACTGTCGTTGGCGTCCTGTCCTTCTCGTCGCTGTCATTGGTGTCGTGTTCTGGGCGCCATCCTCGCCGTCACCTGTGGTGTTGATGTCGTGTCCTGCACACCGTCCCCCTGGCCACCCTTGTTGGCATTGTGTCCCTGGTACCACCATAATTTTCCGCCTTGTTGCTTTTGCCATCGTTTCCCATGTTGTTGTTGCTGCCATTTCCCTCATCGCAGTTCCCTTTCCCATCATTCCCCTGGATGTGATCATTTCCGTTATTCCCCATGTCACCTTCCACACCAGTGCCGCTCTTTCCATTGGCGTTGGCATGACCATCGTCTCTCTAGAACTGTCTTGGCTCTCACCCCATTTCCCATATCCTGGCTGCTGTGGCCATTGTTTCCCTCAAAGCCTTTGCTGCTGTTTTACTCATCGCTACCCGTATCCCTTACCATTGTTGCCCTTGTATTTGTGCCACCCCTACAACTTCTAATTCCTGGTTGGATGTGAATGACTCTCTCCTAGCTCATTGAGATCACATGGCCAGTACCCACATTGGACCCTGTTCTCATCTCTGAGCAGGTAGTGCCCCATAGTATCAATGTTAATTTTATAACGTCATATAGTATCAACAATAATAACTGTCTTCCCCCTGCCTGGGCCAAGAAGGACCAGACCTCTAAATCTGGCAGGATGCCTCCAGGGTCCCAGCTGGCCCTACTGAAGCCAGGGTTTCTGATATAGCTGCTCACCCACCGACTGGTGCTGTCTCCAGCACTTTGCGTACCCTTTTACTGACCAGCTAAGTGTCAGTTTGCAGTGGGAACAGAAGTAATGCCCACACTAAAGATGTTCACACCAAGGCAGAAGCCATCTCTTGTTTTAGCATGGCTGGCAGGGCCTCATTGCTCTGTAGAGCAGCTCCCTTCAGACCCAAGCTAGGTTCCAGCAAAAACATAGAGGAGAGATCAAGGGGATGGAGAGGTTAGGGTTTTGTTGATGCCATATGGTGAGCTTTAGGATGTGGAACCACAGGCTCTGACATGGCAGCAACAGCATAGTGAGCTGTAGCAAGTGGCACTGTTAATGCGGTATATTTTAACAAACACACGTGTTTCAAAAGTTTTAGTGGGCTTTGTCTGGATGGTCTAATGCACAGGGTTTTTCCCCCCATAGTTTTCTCTTTTCATTTTGATCATGATGTGTTAAATAACTTATATGCTTGTTGGGTTTTTTTATGCCCAAAACATTTGTTTTTCTCACCAGGGTCAGTCTTTTGTTTTGACATTGTTGAAAGATGTTTTGTAGTTTTTTGAAAATTGATATCAGAAACAGTAAAGTGTGTGTGCACTGTAATGTTTTGCAGTTTCCTGGTTTAAAGGTGAACTTGCTTAGGGATTAATTTTGCTCCTGAGACTGGCCTTTAATAGGTACATAGGAATTGCCATACCAAATCAGGGCAGTGCCTATTTAGTTCAGTATCTTGTTTTATAGTGTCTAGCACCAGATTCTTCAATGGAAGGTACAAGAATCCCCATAATTGACAATTGGTTTCTTCCTAATCCTAGGTAATTAGTGATTGGTTTACATCTTGAAGCATGAGCTTAGGTTATGAGATATTACAGTGATGAGTGACAGCAGAGGAAATCTGCATAGATAAGTCATTTCAATCTCTTACATTTTCTATATTATTTTATGTAATTGTGGATGGTCTTATTCATATAAGTGTCTAATCCTTTTTTTTTTAATTGGGCTAGTTCTGGGCCTCAATAATACTTCATGGCAATGAGTTCACTGGTTAATTTTGTGTGGTTAAAGAAAGCATTTCCTTTGATCCGTTTTGCATTTGTTGCCATTTAATTTCATTGGCTGCCTCTAGTTAAACTGTCTGCTTTGTTTTTTAAGGCACCTATCACCCTGATCTTGTTCTAGTATTATGAGAAAGGATAGATCAGAGGGCCTGATTAAACTGCTCTAAACTGTTCATTATTTTATATACCTCTATCTATTCCCACCTTCTTCAATTCCTCTGTAATCTACATTATCTTAAACATTTTAAACTCTCCTCAGTCCTTCCATGACTGTAATAATTTCTGTATCCCTTCTCTGGACTCTTTCTGCTATGTCCTTTTTGGAATGAGGTGACCAGAATTGAATACTGTATTTCAGTTGAAGAACTACAATCAATGTATATAATGCCATTGTATTATTTTTGTATTACTTTTTATCACTTTCTTTATCCAGTGTAAGCACTTTTTGTTTTTTGATCACCTCTGTCCATTTAGCAGATGTTTTCACTGAACTCTTCACAGTGATATCTAGATACTTTTCTTTATTGGTTAAAGTTAATTTAGAATCCAGCAAATCATCTGAATAGTTCACATTGTTTAATGATGTTTGTGTGACTCTTGTCTTCATATATGTCACTGATTTTAGAACATTTCAGGGTTCTAGAATGCGCCCTCTGTTTTCTGTCTTTGTCTCACACTTGAATTAACAGCACTTTGATTTAAAAGAAAATGTCAGTAGTTCTAGCTCTATTCTTAAATGAGGCTAAGGTTTAGATCTGCTGCTGTTTATTGAATCCCCATCATAAATTATATCAATATATCTACACTATCAATGGTTTTTGTTTAATAAAAATGCAGGATTTTAAATGCTATTTAAATCTTTATAACTACTTCATAGATTTTAAGGCTAGAAGAGAGCATTATGATGATCTAATCTGATCTCCCGCATAACACAGGCCAAGTGACTCCTGTCTCAGGTTCCTATCTTCTGGTTGAACTAGAGTATGTCTTTTAGAAAGATATCCAGTCTCTGGATTTAAAGACTTCAAGTGATGGAGATCCACTACATCCCTTGGTAAGTTGTACTAATGGTTAATTATCCTCACTGTTAAAAAAAAAAAAAATCACCTTATTTCCAGTCTGAATTTGTCTAGTTTCAGTTTTCATCCATTGGATCTCGTCTGATAGATTGAAGAACTTCCTGCTAAATGAAATCTCCTCCCCATGTGGGTACTAATAAACTGTGATCAAGACACTTCTAAACTTTCTGTTTGATAAGCTAAAGATGGAGTTTCTTAGGTCTCTGAAAGGCAGGATTTCAAAACTCATATAATTCTTATAGCTCTTTTCTGAAACATTTTCAATTTTCCAACATCTTTTTTTGAAATGAAGACTCCAGAACTGGATAGAGTAATAATGGTCTCACCAATGCTATATACAGAGGCAATACCATATATCTACTCCTACTTGATATTTTCCATTTTATACATCCAAAGATTGCATTACCCCTTTTAGCCACAGCCTTGCCCAGGGAACTCATGTTCACTTGGTTAGCCAGCATGATCCCTTTTTAGAATCACTGCTTTCTGGAATAGAGCCCTTCTAGTGAAAGTGTGACCTACATTCTTGTTCCTGTGTTTATGATTTACTTTTGGCTGTATTAAAATGCATGTTGTTCGAATGAGCCCAATTTACCATGCGATCCAGATTACTCTCTAGAACTGACTTGTCCTTATCATTATTTATCACTCTACTATTCTTTGTGTCCTCTGGAAACTCTACCAGCAATGATATTATATTTTCTTCCAGCTTATTGATAAAGATACCAAACAGCAGTAGGGCAAGAACAGATTGTTGCAGGACACAACTAGATTCATACTACTTCAGTTATGATTCTTCATTAATAATTACTTTGAGAAATCTAATTAATTGGTTGCAAGTAGGGCTGTCAAGCGATTTAAAAAATCACGATTAATCGTGTGATTAAATAAATTAATCAGAATTAATCGTGAAATTAATTGCACTAGTAAACAATAATAGAGTACCATTTATTTAAATATTTTTGGATGTTTTCTACATTTTGAAATATATTGATTTCAGTTACAACAGAGAATACAAAATGTACAGTGCTCTCTTTGTACTTATTTTTATTACAAATATTTGCACTGTAAAAAACCAAAAGAAATCGTATTTTTCAATTCCCCCATTACAAGTACTGTAGTGCAATCTGAAAGTTGAAGTTACGAATGTAGAATTATGTACAAAAAACCTGCACTCAAAAACAAAACAGTGTAAAACTTTTGAGCCTACAAGTCCACTCATCCAGCTTCTTTTGAAATACAGAACAAAAATATTTTGAACACTTCTGCTTTTTGTGCATTATTATTGAAAATTTTTATCATTAATTGATATACATAACACATGATTTTATATGATCATGGAACGAGAAAAAGAAAAGCAGGTCCCACAGGTGTGATCATTGCAAATGCTTCAAGGGAAAAACACTTCAAGAATACCAAAGATAAAGCTAACAAATTTATTAAAACAAATACTTAAGAAATCCTGCAAAACAGGTAAAGCAACTCTAACAGCACAATTATGGCCATAAAGGACACACTCACAAAAGAAACCCCTACAAAATTAGACACTAGTACTTGATTCTTTCCTGCCCTTTTCAATAGTATATTAGCTGTACACAGATACCAATGGAACAAAAAGTTCTGTTTGTTGGAATTTTCATGTCTTAAAGACCACAATTTATAGTACTGGACAGCCATCTGCTATGGAGCATTTTTACTAAGTAGAATAAGATCTTTTATACCACAATATTCCTTAACTTGGGTAACAGTCTCCACGGCTTTACATACTTAGCAGTCCACCATTTATTAGAAATGGATGCATGCAGTATGGATGCAGATAGGTTTGCTTGCAGGGACTCCAGCATTTGTGCAGGCCTCATGCTGGGATATTTTTACAGAATAGGGGCATAAAAGTGAGGGAGAGGGTACAAAGCTTGGCACTACTATAAGACTACTAATACAAAATAATAATCCAATGCTTTATTAACCATGCGGTAGTCAGGTTTTTGGCCTATTATCTGTGTTACCATGATTGATTTAAAAAATGTACTTAATATCATGCTTTAAAAATGTCCATTATCAGATAATAATGCAAATCCTACAGAGTTCTGGGCTACAGCATCATACATAGTTAATTGGTCTTCATCTTTGTTTCTGGCAGAAGCAAATATATCATTACATTTGAAATTTTTGGTAGTAGCATTTTGGCTTAATTAAAATCCTGGAAGCTGTATGTTGTATCCTCAGATATTACCTGCAGTTTTGCTAGATATGTGATATTGCCACTGGTTCTTCTCTAATGATGGCTCATTCAGCTCTTGCATGCCCTTCACAACAACCATATGAACTGAAAGATCCTTCTTTGTTACAACAGGATAAACTGCCCGTGACCCACAGTTTAACTCAGATCTTTACCCTTGGTTCTTCTTGAACTCCCTGTCCTGCCTCTATGGAGCTCAAGAACAAACAGCTCTCTTTTGCTTGGACTGCTCCCTTTATCATCATAATGGTGGGTTGATGTACTTGATGTCTCTGGCTGATGGTGCCGTGATAGATTGGCTACATCACTTACCCAACATTAATTCACTGTTTATGCCGTCAGAAGCCATACATCACAAGAATTCAGGGGGGACGTGGACTTATTTTTCTCTCTTTATGAGAAGAGTAGTATTTTGTAGTATTTTATTTATTTAGGATCTTGTTCCTTATGTTATTCAGTGATGACATTTTTGGTAATTTCTTCTCTCAGATATTTTCCAAGGAATACTGTCACATCTTATCAGATATATGTGGGATCCTCTTTAATATTTACTTTACAGAGTTTTGAGATTAATTACTGTATAAATTTAAGATGGTCATTTATTTATACTTGTCAAACCAAAGTTGAACCTCTAAGACAGTGGAAGTTTGGGTACTCAGAAATTGCACAGTCGGGCTTGTAATGTGATGAGTTGCCCTTTTTATCCTAGCTGTTGAAAACATTCAGTTCACACATGTCAAATAAGGGACTAACTGAGATTAGGGTATGGATGAGGACTAGATGATGGAGATCAACCTGGATAAAACAGAGATAATGCTTAAAAAGTGGGAGAACCAACAGGTAGAAATGACACACTTGCAGTATCTTACCTCTGATTGTGCTTGCAAGACAGTTGAGACCTTCGAGACTATGGTCACCATTGTCCTCTCAAATGAGATTAGTGCGTTGCGGACTACATGGGGCTAGGCCTTCAAACTATCTGGATATTACTGCCAGTATAGAATGTAACTAACTGCCTGACCATTATTAAGGGAGATTTTCCTTACTAGCACATTGCATATGTGTTCCATGATCTGCACTATCTGTCAGTTGGATTGTGGGTAAAGTTTAAAGTGTTTGGTGTGGCCTGTAAAATCCGACCTGGTTTATGCCCCAGTGATCTTTGAGATAATCTCCTTCTTTTGTAATTCTGTGGCAGTTGTGATCAGCCATGGTGCTCTAGCCAGTAAGCCCATTGATTTACGGGAAGGGGGAACCATGGATATGTGTTTTCAGTGTGGGGTCCACAGTTCTGCAATTTACTTCTCCTCCCTGAGTCTCTCAGTTCATGAGTTTGGTGGCCTTCAAGACATGGGAAGAATCCTTTGTTGGCACTGAGCCAGTTTGTAAATGTTTTTGTCCATTGATAATTTTAAATATAGTACATATATTAGGAGTTATGATTATCACATTTGAAATATCTAAATAAATAAGTGTTGATACTGCTGAGGGAATTTTGTGAAAAGATAAGCAGGTAAAACAGCCATTTCCCCTTCAGAAAGCAGCTGCTGCTTGTGGCTCTGAATAGTGCTTCATTCATCATGTGGCCAGATTCTTTGACTCAGTATCTGTTTAAGAAAGGTGAATCAGAGCTATGGCGTAACTTCTGAGTCAGCTTTTAAATATTTAATAACAGATATTTTTAAAAAAAATCTCACAGCAGTAAAAGGAAACCCAGAAGATTAAAACAAATCTTTCAGCATAGCAAGGGAAATCTAGATGATGTGGGAGGAGGATGTAATAAAGGCCATAGTCTTCAGAACATTAAGGAAGAGTATATTGAATCTGTGTTAATAAACATGTTTTTAATTTTAAATGGTTTTATTTTGGATTTTTTTATTGGCTTAAGATATTTTTAAATAGAAGTAAAGCACCTTGAGGTCTGCAGTTGAAAAGCCCTATATAATACCTAGATATAATTATTATTAATAAAATAATTGTAATTTTTTTGGTAATAGTTATGAAGAGTCACTTTACAATTCTCCTAAAACATGACAGGGCATGCCATGCTGCAGTATCTTGACTTCTCAGATTGTTTCAGCATTCAAGCTTCAGCCTAAATAAAGTGAGAGTCGTGGCAGCATCCTAGGATCACACACACACAGTTTATATTTTGCTGCTTTACTCTCTGTATGGAAATATCTTATTGTAAGGCTCTCCACTATTGCAGTGAAAATGCTCAGATACTGTGGTGACAGACAGCAGCATAAAATCCTAAAATACATAGAAACTCCTCAAGCCATGACTTTTCTCTGAGGAATGGGCCAAAGGTAGAATCTACCTAAATGCCTCCTAAAATATCACTCTTATACAGGTCTGTCTCATCTTACGCTGGGTTACGTTCCGCGGTTAGCGCGTAAAGCGAAAACCGCGTATAGTCGAAATCCCATTGACTTTAATGGTGGGCGGAATCGCCCGCACTACAGGAACAGTACATAAATTGCTATTTTTCTCTTTTTTTGTTTTGTTTTTGCCAACCGCGCAAAGCCGAAATCGCGCATGTTAAATGCGTGTAAGATGAGACAGACCTGTACCTATGTTAATAGCAAATGGATTAACCCGGTATTTAAAAAGCATTGTATATTGACGGACCAAGAGAAGGTAATTTGGCTTCTCTCAGAGGACATATAAGGCCAGTTCAATTATGCTTGTGAAGGGAGGTGTAAATTACATCAGTTATTTATACTGCAGCAGCTAGATTCCTTAAATCTAAAGAAAAATAAATCCCAGATGAGGGCAGGTGGTGGTTCTGGGTTGTCGTGTGAGGTTTCCATTTGGGTGAAGGGGGATAGCGGTTTTAATACCTGGTGGGGCTTCACTGGAATTATACCAGCTGGAATTTTTTAGCAGAGGTGCTGATCTACATACTTCCTCACCAGTGTTGTCATTGCTGCCTACTTTTTGGGTGATGCTTGCCTCTAACTAACTACTTGTATTCCTGTCCTCATGTAGGTTGTGGCTGTTTTTTGCCACCACGTCTTAGTCCCTCACTCCAGTTTCTGGACTTCGGAGTGAATGTGACCCACATGATTTTCTGTCACCCCATTTCTCACTTAAGCCCCAACCCCGCAAGCAGTTGTGCACGTACTGAACTTTTCACATGTGAGTAGTGAATGGGACTACTTACGTGTGTAAGGCCCAAATCCACAAAGGGACTTGCGCCCCTAAAACCCAGATTTAGCTCCACTGCNAAACAAAAAAAAACCCCTGCAAGCAGTTGTGCACGTACTGAACTTTTCACATGTGAGTAGTGAATGGGACTACTTACGTGTGTAAGGCCCAAATCCACAAAGGGACTTGCGCCCCTAAAACCCAGATTTAGCTCCACTGCAATCATGAAAAACCTTGTTCAGCTGCTGTCTAACCCCATAGGCACCTAAACTCACTCGACACCTACATTTCTGCTGTGAAAGTCACCTAGGAGCCTAACTTTCTGTTTCTAGCCATGCATACTGCTGCATCAGGTAGGTGCCCAGACCTCCATCTCACACCAAAGCCCCAGATGATCCTTACATCAGGTGAAGACAGGTGTTGTCCTGCCTATCTCGCATGCTCTAAGCACACCTAACTCAGCAGAAAATGGGCAGGGCAGAGGAGGAGGACATAACTTTATAACCTTTAGCCTAGTTATGGTACTCACCTGTGATATGAGAGAGCCCAGTTCAATTCTCCCCTCTACCAGGTGTGGAGAAGGGATTTGAACAGGAGTTTCCCACCTCTCAGGTGAGTGCCCTGACCATCGGTCTGTAGAGTTATTCACATCTCTCTCTGGCCCAGTACCTATTTAATAGGAAGTAGAATGGCTTCAATAGGAGAGATTGAGAGAGACTACCAGCAGAATATCCCATAGCAGGAATATCTGGCTACCCAAAGGACAGACATGGCAGGCCACTAACAATATATATTCCATAGCAGCAAGCTGGCTGTTACGGATATGAGAGAAAAGTGTGAATGAACTGCAGCAGCCCATTCAATATAAAGATCAGTTTCTGCCACAAGATACATGTCCACATCTCTTATCGACTTTGATGGGTGGTTTTTTACATGCACATCTGAAACCAGAATTTGCCTTTAAAAGTGTAGTCCAATAAGAAACCAAAAAGTTGAATAAAAGAGAATCTACTTTGAAAGCTGTAGTTTACGGGTGAAGATAAATAAAACATTACTGTACAAACTAGCAGAAAAGAAGCCTGATGTAAAGGATCTTAGTTGCAAAAGTGCATGAGCGTGCGAGGACCTAATTTGCAAATTCAATGACCATGATAGCAAATGGCTAGTTCTATAGCTAATTGGTTATATGTACATGCCATCATGGTAATTGTACATACTAGTTAGGCCCCGTTTGGACACACACTTTGAAGATTAAGCCCAGTGTGTCATATTCATCCTTTTTCCTGTATTAAGGGCTTACAGAAGACTTAAGAGCATTTTGTTATACAAATGTTTTAGTAGAGTACGGGTATAAACAAACATTTTGTTTCTTTAAAATGTGATGTGAAAGAGGCTGAGAACCAGATGTCTGAAAGATCTTTTTGTCCTTTAAGATTATGTTTTGTTTTAACTAAATATTGGATAGACAGAGAAATAATTGAACTGATTTAAAAAACAAAGAAGGGACAGAAATTTGATTGGAACACTTGAATGAATAAAGGCTGACCTGTAAGAGCTGAAAGTAAAACAAAACTATATTAAGAATCAACACAAGTATGCATCTGTGATTTTGTGGTTTATTGTAAATATTTTCACTTCTGTTTCACTCTTACATTGCTTTGGCAGTTATGTTTATTTAATGATTTTTTTTCATCTCTAAGTCCTGCCTATAGGTTATGACAATATGTAAAGTTAGGCTAGTGCTGAACAATACAAATAACATGAAATAAATCTGTGCTCTTGCTTCATGAGAATTATTTAAGGTGATGCAATCAACTTGAAATCTAAATATAGTTTCTTAATTAGTTAAAAGTCGTTACAGGCAATATATTTGACCCTGAACCCCCTATCCAATTTATTTATTTAATTTCAGTCTTCATATTAATTTTCCTATTTTTAAAAAAAATCTTCCCTGTTGCTATGTGAAAGACACTCACAAACAGGTGAAAGTGACTGTACACAAAATGCTGTCAAATGGAAAAAATAGAGAAAATACTTTTTAAATGTTGACGTTATAGAAATCTTGGTCCCTGATCCTGTAAACACTAATGTGTGCATTTAACCTTACTATGATGAGAAGTTCCATTGGGACATAGTGAAGTTAAACAAACGCATAAGGGATTGCAGGATCAGGGCCTTAGATGTTGCTTGTAACAGTAGTAGGTTTAAAAAAAATCAGAAGTGTGACTTAGTTGGCATCCCTATAATGGAGAAATTATCAGTGTTTGTAAGGATTGTACATTTTGAAATATGTAATGGAGTATTGTTAATGTCATAATTATGCAAAAATATGAAGAGTGTTTTGTAGAATCAAACTACATTTGCAGAACCCAGACTTGCAACATTTTTCTTAAAATGTGTTGGATATACCATGGAATCTCTTGGACCACAGTTGTGTAAGGAACTCACTGATTCCTTCACTAACAGGCTACCAAAAGAACACAGTGGTTACAAGTAGACACACACTCAATTGTCTGTATAGATTTCTGATATAGTGTATATACACAGAGTGCTCTTCTTAGCACAATATGAATATCATTCATTGCTTGGGAAGTGATAATAAAAAGCAGCTCTAATTAGTGTAACCTCCTGTATCTGTTGTTGAGATTCAAGGCTGACTATTATGGTCAACAATGAGACCATGGCAGAGTCAAAGACTGAAATGGAGTAATAGATTTCAAAGTGTGCAGGAGTCTTTTCAGGTGTCTACAGAAGTAGGAAAACATGTTGTTACTCAGTATATTTAGAGAAGGCTTACTCCTTAGGTAATATTTGTACTACTTAATTGTGCTGGGGGATTCATGATCCGCAGTGCTATCATTGTTTTAGGATGAGAAAGCAGAGAAGAGCTGTCTGAAAGTTTGAGATCAGTTCTCCTGATGGCCAAGTGAAGCAGCCTTCCAGACATTTTTCTTCATAACAAAGAATTTCTAAAGATTTTGTTAGACAGTGGTTTTCTGTAACCACTGGACCTAAAGATCAAGATTTGAATAATTAACTTAATGTTTATTTATAAACAATTGAAAATTTGAAAATGAAAACGTATATACATATTCTAGCTGTAACAGTAGTTCATTAAAGTCCTCATCATACACAATAGCCTATACAATTACGTTATATTGGAGGTTTGTGTTTTATAAATATATGTTGAGAGAGAACTCTTCCCTATACTGTTCATAAAGAATTTTACAAAATTAAAAAAGATGCATCAGCTTCATTTTATATACACTTTTTCTGATAATGCCTTGCAAATAACTTTGAAGCTTTCAAATTAAATTTCTTCTTTTACTCTTGGTTACCTTTTCCACTTCATAATCATTTTCTCTTGTTTCTAGTGCCTTACCAGCTCTTCCCTGTGCATCAGCCAGCATCATCAGTGCTGTCAGCAGGAATGTTCATAGTTTTGCTATAGGGAAACTCCTTTTTATATTTGTGTTCACACCATAATGACAATGTTATTATCTTGTCTAGAAAACTGCTGAATTTTTTAAGTGATAGGAGTATGATATGGTTATGATTACTTTTGCATGTAAATGCAGAACATTGTTGGGAGAATGGACCCCATAAAATCGGGACATTTTTTCCATCTAGATTATAACAATGTTAAGATTGGTCTGGTTTTGAATTTGATATGTTGGTAGCATCCCTGATGAACTTTTAAAAGCTTCTTAGACAAAGAATTATACATTGTAACTGTTCATATATTTACAACTTCTAATAAATCTGATAGGTGCTTCTCAGGTTTTCTCTCCAAAGCGGTTAGTGGCATTAGACTGCAACTGGAAGGTAAACACCATTAGAAGGATGCCCTATGTTTAGCAGGCCTGTACACACTGTCTCATTTCTACTCTTGTGAAACTGACTGGCCAGATTGCCCTGCCTCTTCAAGATTTGGTATCAAATATTAATTAGCTGCAGGCATGTAGGGCAAGTGTCTGCGTGCATTGACAGAGCTGAGGAAACAAAGTTTTGTTTTATTATTATTGGTTAATATATATATTGCAGTAACACCGAAAGGCCCCAATCAGGATCGAAGCTCCATTGTGCTAGGTGTTGTACAAATATATAAATAGAAACAGTTTCTGGCCCAAAGAGCTTATGGTCTAAAAATAAATAAAAAGGTGAAGGTCCCAGTCCTGTGAACTCCTCTCTGCATGTGAATCACTGTGCAGCCCTCCTACCGTTTTGTATGAGTACAGAGATCTGCCTTTGTGGAGCAGCTTGCAGGATAAGGGCCAAAGGGAATGGAAAAAGGGAAACCATATACAAGCAAAGTGATCAGAGTGATGTTTGCACACATCACTAGGTTTGGCTTTTTTCTTTAAGAGAAAAATACCTATTATAAATTCCTATTTTTTGTTGCTGTACCACATACCTAATCTCCACTGCCTCTGTTTTTATTGTTAATCCTAGGCTAGTGTTCCTTGTTTTGTATTTTAACCTTTTCCTTGTCTCTCTTTAAATTTTGTGTGGGAGGCAGTGTTCTGGCACTGCCATTGGCCTGCTGCAAATCATGTCACCTTTTGTGCTTCTTCTGGTTTTCTATCTGTAAAATGGCTATATATACCTTTTATCTGTACATTTATATTTAACCTTTGCCTGTATTGTTTTTAAAGTTATTACAGTACAGACCTGTTTACGTGCGGATGTCGGGAGTCAAGCCATCACGACTGCATGTTAACGGACCGTGGGTTAAGAGGGCCATGCTGAAAAAAGTGTCTATGATTCACTTAGAGCAGAAAATAACGGCGCTTTTTTCTTTCTGGCTCACATTTTTTTTCTTTCTTATGAAGTCTGTCATTCGCCGCAGATGAATGACTTCGATATTTTCCGCATTTTGCTCCTCCATAAATCTTACAACAGTTTCTACAGCACTAAGGGCTTCTGTGGGTGAAATTCTGACCTTTTCAACAGGGGGAGGGATAGCTCAGTGGTTTGAGCATTGGCCTGCTAAACCCAGGGTTGTGAGTTCAATCCTTGAGGGGGCCACTTAGGGATCTGGGGCAAAAAATTGGTCCTGCTAGTGAAGGCAGGGGGCTGGACTCGATGACCCTTCGGGGTCCCTTCCAGCTCTATGAGATAGGTATATCTCCATATATTATTATTATATTATATTATTATTATTATATATTATCATCGTCATTGTCATTTAGGCCTGCGTTATTAGAATTCTTGCCATCACTTTCGCGGTCCGGCGTAGCCTCGCAGCCCGTTAATATTTCTTCCTCAGACAGAAATTCTGAAGTCGCGCAATCTTCATCCATCTCCAGCCACTCGGTAATGATTTCCGGCGATGTATCCAAACTAAAATCTTTTATCATTTGAAAGAGAAGTTTACCTTTATCCTCTTTTGTCTGCGTGCGTGTTTGTAGGACGTCTTCTTCCGAAAATTCTTCAAAGTCTGGCTCTGAATCAGTGCCACTGCTGGAGTTTTCCGAGTCTGAGCCGTCTTTGACAGAAAAGGATCACCGAGAGCCTTCGTCCAGCAGTTTTCAATGAACTTTTGTTTTACTCTGTCCTAAGCTTTTTTAACTAAATAAATAATTTCCTTCATGTTTAACTGTTTCAGGAATTCGGAAATGCCTGAAGACGTGCATGACACGATCGCCGAAATCAGCTCCCGTTGATCATTGTTTTTAAAATTCTGAATAATGCCCTGGTCTTCAGGTTGAATTTTTGATGTTGTGTTGAATGGTAGGTATAGCACTTGAATTTTTCCATCGCTCGATACCAGTGATTCGGCTGGAGGATGGGCTGGACAATGTCAAGTAGCAAAAGTGCTTTGGCTTCGAGTTTCTTCGACCGCAGATGCTTACAAACAGCTGGAACAAAGCTGTTGTGGAACCAGTCGTCGAAAATGTGTCTCGTCATCCAAGCATTTTTGCTGTTAGCGTATGTTACTGGCAGTTTGGCTCTATTGAGGTGATTAAAGCAGCAAGGGTTATGAAAGTGGCCAATGAGAAGAGGGGCAAGCTTATGGCTTCCCGTCTTATTATTACAAAAACGAAGAGTCACACAATCTTTTATCTTTTTAAATCCAGCTGTTTTCTGTGTCTCGTAATTAAAGGCTAAAGTCTTATCAGGTAGCAGTTTTGCAAATAAAGCTGTTTCATCACAATTATAAAATTGTTCTTCGTGGTAGTCTTCATTTTGTAAAATAGATTTTAACTCGGCGGGAAACGCATTCGCGGCCGATTCATCGGCTGATCGGTTTTCTCCAGAAATCGATACCTGCGCTATGCCATGACGCTTTTAAAAATGACTTATAAACCCCTTGCTGGCTTGGAATGATTCATCCCCTGTTAAATTTCCAAATTTTGTCGCTTGGGCTTGAAGAATTGGCCCACTTAACGGCATTCCTTTCAGCCTTTCCTGAGCAAACCACGTGCGCATGGCTTTGTCTATTGTGAGTTTTGCTGAATAGCGCACACGTTTTTGCTTAAGCCCCGCAGCAGAATCGATATTTTGTACAAAGCCATTCAGTTTAGATTAGTTTTTTAGCCATCCTCGCAGAGTAGATTCGGCAATCCCGATATCTTTTGAAACTTTGGCCTGGGTTTCTCCGCTATTTACTCGATCTGTTGCAGCTAGCTTTTCTTCTACAGTGTGGGAACGCTGACGCTTGCCCTCTGCCATTATATTATTCCTACGGTTAAAATTTTCTAATGTGGTACATATATTACTATATAATTACTATAGATTATATATCTCTCTAGCGTGACAATGACTAAGCATGCGTGATACGTCTTTACCAATATCAGTAAAGACGTACAACACGTTTCCGCTCCGCACTTCCTGTCGATTTCTATGTCAGTGAGTTAGTGATCAGATCTGTAGCGCTACATAGCAAGTTCCTGTACCACGTGTTAACGAGTCTCGCGTGTTAAATAGGTAGCACTGGGAGGCCTGGCGCTATCGTGCTTTAAGCGGATTCGTGCGTAAATGGGTCTGTACTGTATCTCTTGCCATTTACATTTTTCTGTTTTTTATATTTAATCATGGACTTCCATGTTTTCTTTTGAAAATTATTTTATCCCATATGTCCATTTTTAATTATTTATACACTTGCCTTTCCATTTTTTTTAAATAAACTTTGCTCCAGATCCTTAGGACTGTTTGTTTTGTGACTAGCACAGTTCTGGGAGATTGGGGATATACAGAGGGTTGTAAGTCACATCTACACCTTGACACACCAAGCTGCTCCTAGGGTTGCAACAGGGCTGCTTTCATTTGCTCCATTTGGAAATTATGCCAAACAAGGTTCAGCTGATTGTAGCAGTTCTATGGCTATGCTCTCTTCTTTTTGGCCATCCCCCTGTGCTGGATGGAGGACCAGAGGGATAGCCACTATGTTGGCTCTGTCACCTGGTTTTATACTGCTATTCTGCTGTTGTTTTATATCAAATATTTCTGGTAGGAAAATGATTTTATTTATGGGTTCTCAAAAATACACTGAAAAATTTAAAAGGAGAAGAACAAATTGTGTTTATGGATGTGTGTGTGTGTGTGTATATATATATATATATATATATATATATATATATATATATATATATAATATGTCAGGGGTAGGCAACCTATGGCACGTGTGCCGAAGGCAGCACGCCAGCTGATTTTCAGTGGCACTCACACTGTCCGGGACTGGCCACCGGTCCGGGGGGGCTCTGCATTTTAATTTAATTTTAAATGAAGCTTCTTAAACATTTTAAAAACCTTATTTACTTTACATACAACAATAGTTTAGTTATATATTATAGACTTGTAGAAAGAGACCTTCTAAAAACCTTAAAATATATTACTGGCACGCGAAACCTTAAATTAGAATGAATCAATGAAGACTCGGCACACCACTTCTGAAAGGTTGCTGATCCCTGATATATATATATATGTGCGTATCTTGGAGGTAGAGAAGATCATGGGCTAGATTTTAAGAAAAATGTGCTTTGTCTATTTATATTCATCCAGGGCCTGGAACTCTCCTAACATCTACATGCCTTAGGACTGTTGGCCTAATACATCTTCTATTACAATTCCTCTGCCTCATTTATGTACTCTCTTCTTTATCTTGTCTTTCTGCTCCACTTGTTTTCTTTTTAATGGTGGGGAAATGCCCACGGAGTCGTCCATCATTTCAGGGTAAAATAGAAGGGTGAATTATGGGGAGGAGGGCAGTGACTGAGGAGACTGATTCCCTTTTTGCCTCCTTGATTCCAGTTGAGTAGTATTATAACTGCCCATGCTTCAGAAATTTTTACAAGATCAGAGAAGGGGGCGAAATGCAACAATTGAATTCTAGCTGTGAGTGGGGGAGGGACCATCAAAGCAACATCAAGAACGATTGTGTATCCCTAAGCATCTTATTTTTGACACCTAATCCTCTAAGTTCTGTGTCTTGTTAAGAGTACCTGCCCTCCTCTTTGTTTAGGTATCACTGCACTCTTTTATATCCAGTCCAATTGTAAAGCTGTCATTTCTGCTTGAGAAACATAAGGGGCTTCTTGCAGTGCCTTGTGGGGAAGAACCGTGGTGTGAGTATATTTCTCTGTGAACAGCTATTACAGTGGTTGCACATGAGCAGGGGATAGAAATAGTTGATTTCAAAAGACTACAGTTAGATCATTTGGTTCATAAATAGCTAACTGTGTGAACAGTGAGTTTCTTAATCCCATTTAATTCCACTTTATCTGTGAATGTATCAGCCTTTGGCATGTGTTCATTTCTTGGTGGGAGTAACAGTCAATAGGAAGTGTACTGAATAACATTGAACTGGTATATCTGCTACAACAATGATAAAGCTGTAAAGAAGTTTGCAGTGTTTTTATAATGCTTCATTACCAGTGTGTTTGACCATGAACAGAAGAAGAATGAAGAAACTAGTGAACTATTTTCCTCATCTGAGACTAATAGCAGTGATTCTGATGTTAGGAAATAATTGCAGTAACTGCACGAGGTATTAGCAGGTACTTATACAGATTGGAAGTATTGTTTGAATATACCATTTGCCAAGAATAATTGACATATAATGAAATGAAGTTAAATTGCAAATTATTATTATTATTTTGAGGAGAGAGATTAACTAGAACTCTCTTCCTCTAATACTTTTCCTGAGTAGCCAGTAATTTGATCAATAACAGAATTTTAAATGCCATATTAAATTGCTTCACTAGATTGAGAGTAGCATTTAGACGTTAGCTATTAAATGTTTTATCGTGTTTTTGGCCTTTTTGCTGTGATTCAGCAAAGTACTTAAGCATGTGTCTATTGTTAAGCACATGAGTAGACCTATTAACTTCAGGGGGACGATTCACATATTTAAGAACTTTGGGGCCCTTTTGAATATATTTAATAAAATACAAATTCTGAGCTTTTTAAAAACAGATTTGTGGTACTAATTTCATGTCTAATCTCACAAATGTTCTAGAATCGTAGAACTGGAAGGGACCTTCAGAGGTCATCTATTCCAGTGCCCTGCATCAGTGTTAAGGTTCATTAGTGTTAAGGTTAAGTATTTCTGCAGTGACACCGCTGTCTTCAGGGGTTTAAAATTTAGCAACTAAACATTCATTTAATGAGGAAACTTTTCATTCAGATTTTTAACATGGCATATATATATATGTTCATAAAATGTCATGTACATAAGTTTGAGTAGGGGTGTTTGTTTTTGTTATTTTTGTTTTGTGTTGTGTTTTGTTTTGTTTTGTTAGAGCAGACATAACTAGGGAGTTCTTGATCATAGATTCTAAAGTGGTACCAAAAAACAAAACCTCTAAAACAGCTGGATTAATTGAGAAGCATCATAGTAATATTTTAGTTTTCTTCATCTACAACACGTGTTTTACTGAAATGGAATTGTCTCAACCAAACTATTGGAATGCTGCTATTATGTTGTAAAACTGTATGTTCCCCTCCCCCCCCCCCCCCCCCCC
>QXTE01000030.1:9433913-9457613 GCA_003942145.1 Platysternon megacephalum | reverse complement strand
CCCCCCCCCCCCCAGTTATGCAATTCCCTGCTGTCTAGTTCTGGGTGTGTGGTTTGCATAATTATAGTGTTGCCAGTTCTCATGATTTTATCATGAGTCTCGCGATATTTGGTGTGTTTCTTATAAGCCTAGCTGCTAGGGCCAGGTATATACATGAGAATATCATTTTACTTTAAAAAGAAGTAAGTGTCTAGCCCTCATTGTTGCAGAGGAAAGCTTGAAAACATGACCTGACTGCACTTTAAATGCAAAATATATAACTTTTTGAAAGAATTCGTGATATTTAAGCCAATCTCTATCATCAATCTATCATTTTGATGGCGTGACTCATGTTTTTTGAATACTTGGGGTTGGCACTACTGTAATCCCTATATGTTTTTTTTCTCAATAACCACTGAGTACTTTATGTGAATCCCTATATTCTATATCCCTAAATTAGATTGGAGGGATCACTGTAATTTTTTTTTTCTCTTGGAATGTGCTAGTCTCTTTACTCTGATTGGCTCTTGTACTTGGAATTTTTAAGCTGTTGGACAGCAACAAATATACAACTTCAGCTTCTCTCCCTCTTACTGAAGCAGAATCCTGAAACAACAGGATTACCCCAAAAACCAAGCAGCCAACCAAACACAAAAGAACATATGACTATGAATATGAAACAGCCAAAAAGAAAAGTGTTTTAATAATGGGCAAAATAATTAAGAAAACTCTGTGAATCATTGCACCCTTTTCCTCCGAGTCAGAAAGGGAAACTTCAGGGTAACTGAAGTAAGTTTGTGTTTACAACAGAAAAATCCCAGCATCTCCTTCCTAAGTCTGTTTACACAGTTGTTTGAAACTAAAATAGATTCTACTTTTTGTGGTGACGACTTTTGCTCATCTGGTGAAAGTTAGACAAAGAAGATGTAGACAGAGGGATAATAGGAGTGGAGGAATACATGACTTTAATTTTGTTTTGGAGAGGGAGGATTTCCCCATACTCTTGTAGGTGTGGGGAATTCATACTTTTGGGAAGTATTTCCTTCAACCCTGTCTCTTTGTACACATCCAGGGACTTCCCTCTACAGTGTCCTCCTGGTTCTCTCCACATCTCCCTCCACATCTCCTCTTACAATTAATTCCTTTCCTTCATCTTTGCTGTACTCCCCCCTCCAGCTTGTGTCCCCTCCCTTGATTCTACTGTCTGTCCTTTCTCTGTTGAGGCATGGTAGGCTGTTTACCTTCTCCCCTTCACTCCCTGCCCCCACCAAGATGCTCTCTGCCTTCCCACGCAAGCCACCACGGAGTGGTTTCCTGTAACACTGCTATGAATGCAGAGGCAGCAGCACTGGAGGGAGGAAGAGAGCTACTTAGTCCCTACTGGGCAAGAAGGCTTGCAGCCCAAGATATAGCTATTACCTCATAAACAAGAAAGTTATCCTTGTAATATCTTAGGCCAGGTCTACACTACAAACTTACATCAGTATAACTACGTCACTCAGGGGTGTGAAAAATCTGCAGTGATGCAATTATACCGACCTAACTCCGGGCATGGACAGCGCTATGGGAGGGCTTCTCCCGTCGACATAGCAACAAGCGCCTCTCCCTGAGGTGGATTAACTATGCTGACGGGAGAAGCTCTCATGTTGGCGTAGTAGTGTCTTCACTAAAGCGCTACAGTGACGCAGCTGCAATGCAGCGTTTGAAGTGTAGACCTGCCCTTAGCGGTCAATACTAGGAGTTAATCTAAACGTTGTGTTGATTTGTGGATTCAAACGACACTTAGCGCCAGATTCTGCTCTCGTTTACATTGGTGTAAATCCAGAGAAACTTCTTTGAAGACACTGGATTTACACTGGTGTAAATAAGATCAAAACCTGTCCCTTAGTTTTGATGCATTACGGCAGTTTCTCTTATGACTGTTTATGTGTATTGTAGTAAAGAGCACAACACTCCAGGGATGAGGGTGGTGGTAGGCACTCTACAGACATGCAGAAAAATGACAGCCAAAGATTTTTTCAATCTAAAGATCCAATTTTATTTTACACCAGTGACTGCATAATAGCAGGCATCTGACATTGCAACTACAATAGCTTAGCTGAGAGAAAAAAAATATATATTTTAAAAGCAAAGCTGTTTTTAGTTACAATAGAATGAAAAAGCATTTAAAACTTTTTCTCTGTCTTCAGGGTAAAACTATCAAACCATTTAAACTGAAAATATCACATTCATTATATCACGTTTTAGTATTAAATGAATGTATATAGCTGATTTAGGAATACTGGGTTTCTCTGTACTTAAGTTTATCTGTGCTAGTGGGTTTTACTTTAAACAGTATTTTTTTACATGCTTTGGGATAGATTATAAGTGATTAAAATTAGACATAAATTGGTATGACTGACAGTAGACACTAGGGGAGGATGAGCTGTCACAGTAATTGTTGAAAGAAATTCTAGGCTGGAAAGATCTTTAGCCACAGTCCAACTTACAGGATGCACGTGGTACTTAAAATCCAGGCTTTGTGAGAGTTGACAATGATCTAGTACAGTTTTGCATGAAAACTTCATGTACAATAAAGAAGAGGTCTAGGTATTGTTGGAATTTTGCCAGGATTGTGTGTTGGTATGTCAAGAAAAGCCCCCATTACCTCTTATGATGGGAGGTCTAATTGAATAAAATGAGCTTTCCTATTTGTAGCATCTAACACTGGTTCTACATTACATTCTGCTTTGCTTATTGAGGGCACAGGATCATAGAAAAATCTTATTTTTCTTTTATATCATTCCATTTTTTAGCTTTCTATTCAAAATTTACTACTAAGATATTCTACCTCCTCTCTTCCCTATTAACACTCCTTCCAGGGACAAAGATCTAGTTAATGGAGGGTGAGGACAGAAAATGTCTCTCTCTTCTCCATCTCTCCCTTTTGTATTTCTCTGTCTCTCTTTAGCCATTGAAAATGTAGGTCAAATTGCATCACCATAAAATAGAACAGTCAGAAAGGTGTTTGAAAAATGCTGACATCCTTAGCCTGGGGTGCATGCCACTGTCCTTTGTTTACATTGAGAACAGTGATGTACCTGTATAAGAACCAACGTCTCTCTTAAGGTTAGTGGTATAGCACCTAAATAATAAGTCAAATTTTCAGATGATATAAATCTGAATATTATATTGCTAGTATTTTTAAATTACTACCTTGTAGCAATACAAATATGTACAGATTTTGATCTGCAACAACTTAAAATAGTGATATACCCAGAGAGCTAATTTAAAATCTTAAATTTGTAGTAATCATAACGGTGTACTTTGAATAACCCACTATGTCTTTTACATGGAATAGAAGCTCAATAATACATTTTGTAAATTGTCTAATCAGATGCTCTCTATTGTCTTGATTAGATACGCCCTCACTTGCAAAGTATGTGTGTGTGTTTTAATTTTTTTAAGTACTCCTTGTTTGACATAATATGCTTTTCTCCTTTTGTTTTTTTTAAATGGTGCATAAAGGTTTTTTTTTTAACATTGATATATGGAAAGTCATGGAATCTAGTAGTGTTTGCCTAACAGTCTTTTGTATAGGTTACTTCAGGAGTTGTTGATATAAGAAGTTGTGATCAGCATTGAATATTCTTATAGCATCAAAATATAAACTATATTTTCACTTTGTTTTTCTGCAGTTATTCCCAAATGAAATATTGCATAAAATGTAAAAATATTATTCTGTTGTCTGTATCTGTCCTAGCTGGCTGCTAATGTTGTTTGTGTGCTGCACCTTCAAATGGTGGCTTAAATTATACCACAAGATACAGTACTTTAGAATATAAAGTAGACTTGCCTGTTTATGTGGGGAAACTGCAACCAAATTTTCATTCACTGTTTCCAAAACCATGTATTTTCCTAGTCTGTGTTTTATACTTACTTAAACAGCTGAAGCAAGTATGAAAAGACATCTTATTATAGCATTAACCTTACTGCCTACTGTTGAGTAAGATATAGAAATTAAAAGGAAAATTACTGAAGATGCAGCTGAAACCACTGGTAAAACTATATAATTGGCTGTTTGGGCAAAAAAAATAAATTTGGACATGTGTGTGCAATAATTATACAGATAAAAACAGCAGACAGAGAAGTAAAAACACTTTAAGTGAACTTTATTGTGAAGAATTTATTTGACAGGTTTTCATTACCAAAATTTTGAGATCGTTACAAAAAAGATTTTGATGGTGGTCTGTTGACTGTCAGATATTAGTGGCAACAATCTGATTATCTGTAAAGATATAAGAAAAACTCTGATGTATTTTGAGGAAAAATCTTGTACCTTTCCACTGGGAATTCCATTGTGCTTTGTTTGTAACAATCCATAGTAAATATCCAAGTAGTAATGGGAAGCATCTTCACAGTTTAGTATAAATTACAATACTATGGAATCATGAGTGGCTGAATCAGAGGTAAATCTCAAGATTCTGTCTTACTTTCCATTTGGGGGATCCATTTAAAACAATGTCCTTACATTTTGATTCTGTAATCTGTACATGTAAAAATGGATATTATATCTGTGGAGGATAATAAATTGATTTTTTTTTTGGTATTTATATTTTTAACTCCATCTTTGCACCTCTAAAGTTGTGTGGCTGCAGGGTGCTGATTCAGCCTCAAGAGATGCTCTGTCGTACTCTTGGGCTACAATAGTCCCTAAAGGACATCCAGCAGCCCTGAATAGCCATAGTTCAGTGCACTGTGCTTATAACTCCTTCATCCAACAGACCTGCTCTTGCCCTGGCACACCCTTAGTCTGTGGGGAGCTGCGTGAGTCAAAAGGGCAACACCGGTGTTAGTAATGGGATCCAATTTCCAAGGAGAGATTGTGAACTGGTGTTCCTCCTGAATGAAGATGGAACAAGTAATGAAGGTGCTTACAGACAAGTGGCCAATGGGATTTAAAACAGTACCTGAAACAGGAGCTGGAGACTTCACAAAAGGAATTTGTGGAGGGCAACGAAGATGATCAGGTGGCTGGGGCACATGACTTACAAGGAGAGGCTGAGAGAACTGGGCTTGTTTAGTCTGCAGAAAAGAAGAGTGAGGGGGATTTGATAGCAGCCTTCAACTATCTGAAGAGGGGTTCCAAAGAGGATGAAGCTCAGCTGTTCTCAGTGGTGGCAGATGATAGAACAAGGAGCAATGGTCTCAAGTTGCAGTGGGGGAGGTCTAGGTTGGATATTAGGAAACACTGTTTCACTAGGAGGGTGGTGAAGCACTGGAATGGGTTACCTAGCGGGGTGGTGGAATCTCCACCCTTAGAGGTTTTTAAGGCCAAGCTTGACAAAGCCCTGGGTGGGATGATTTAGTTGCTGTTGGTCCTGCTTTGAGCAGGGGGTTGGACTAGATCAGTGGTTCTCAAAGCCGGTCCGCCGCTTGTTCAGGGAAAGCCCCTGGCGGGCTGGGCCGGTTTGTTTACCTGCCGCGTCCGCAGGTTTGGCCGATCGCGGCTCCCACTGGCCGCAGTTCACCGCTCCAGGCCAATGGGGGCTGCGGGAAGCGACGTGGGCTGAGGGATGTGCTGGCCGCCCTTCCCGCAGCCCCCATTGGCCTGGAGCGGTGAACCGCGGCCAGTGGGAGCCACGATCGGCCGAACCTGCGGACGCAGCAGGTAAAACGGCCCGGCCCGCCAGGGGCTTTCCCTGAACAAGCGGCAGACCGGCTTTGAGAACCACTGGACTAGATGACCTCCTGAGGTCTCTTCCAACCCTAATCTTCTATGTTTCTATGAATTAAATCAGCATCTGGAGGTAGCCAGAAAGGGCTCAGAGATGACTTGCAAATGGAGGTGAAATCTCTGGAGCAACCACTATACAGCATCTGGACAGACTGAGAAGACCAGCTGCAACACACCCAGGCCGGAATGAGAAAATGGATTGATGAGGTGACCAGCAATCTGACTGCCACTGCCCAGAAGTTCTTCCATGAAATAGTGGTGTCTGAGCAAACTGACCGATCTGGAACTTGCTAACCGAGAGAAGCTGAAGCAAGGACCTAAGGAGCTAAAAATTCAGCTACAGAAGGAAATCAAAGGGTCACCCTTTGTAGTGGAAGGCAGCACCTGGATGAGCAATTGGGGCAGCCAGATGACTTGGGTAAGGCCAGATGTTTACAACAGTTTTCTATCCCATTTGTTACCCAGAGGGGAGAGGTCAGATAGTCCAAAAGCCATTATCAAGGGAAGAACTCTCCGAGAGGTTTATTTGGCTCAGTTCAACATTATAGTTCAAATGAATGGCTGGGATGAGGAACTGAAAGGGGGGTTATTGCACCCAACTTGAGTGGCCCAGCTTTGATTGTGCTGCAGAATTTACCCCCAGAAGAGATTGAGGGCTGGTCTACACTGTGAGTCGGTGTAACTTATGTCACTCAGGGTGTGAAAAAGACACCCTGCTGAGCGATGCAAGTTACAACGACCTAAGCACTGTCCACACTGGCGCTATGTCAGGGAGAGAGGATCTCCCACCGACATAGCTTCCGCCTCTCGCGGAGGTGGAATAATTATGCTGATGGGAAAGTGCTCTCCTGTCAGCGTAGGTGCAGCTGCGCTGATCTAGCACTGAGTTTATAATAATATAATTAATAATTATGGAGATATACCTATCTCATAGAACTGGAAGGGACCCTGCAAGGTCCATCAAGTCCAGCCCCCTGCCTTCACTAGCAGGACCAAGTACTGATTTTTGCCCCAGATTCCCTAAGTGGCCCCCTCAAGGATTGAACTCACAACCCTGGGTTTAGCAGGCCAATGCTCAAACCACTGAGCTATCCCTCCCCCTTGAGGATGAGTTGTCCTGCCCTGAGTTGTCCTGCCCTGAGTTGTCCAGACCTGGTAGAAGCCCATGACATGCAGTTTGGAGCTACCCATCAATCAGAGCTAGCTAGGGCTCAGCTGAGATCTAGAAGAGGGAAAGAAGAAACCCCACCTGAACTGGCAGAGGACCTGCGGAGACTGGTGTTCCTGGCATACCCTGATACCACTGAGGCCTTTCAGGATACACTGGCAGTGGACCAGTTTATGGATGCTTAGCTGGACTTGGACTTGCTGATCAAGATCTGTAAAAAAAGGACAAAGACACTGTGAGAGGTGATGGAATTTGACACAGAACTTCAATCTTTCCTTGCAGCAGTGCCCCAGAGGTGGAAGCTGATTGCCATGAGCTCTAAGTACAGCTCTGCGTCAACTACATATGATGAATGAGGGGATTCTAGTCTGGCTCATGACCTTAATGTATGATTAAAAAATTTGATGATAGTTTGTAAAACAAGGAAAATTGGCAGTAATGCAAAAATTAAAGGAAACAGTTCAGTTAAATGCTGGTATTGTGACAAAATTGGCCACAAATAGAAGGACTTGTATAAATTTATGACAGGTCAAGACAGACTGTTGCAAGTGTCTAGTGAAAACCTCTTCCAGTTCAGGAAATGGGGGTACCCCAAACTGAGGGAGTAAAGTTTGGTGGAGATACTAGGATCAGCCCCAGTTTCTCTTTAGATCTGGGCAGTTAAATAACAATAAGGAGAGTTTGGCAGTTGAATGTGTAATAGAAACTGTAAAAAACATAGCAGTGATTGACACGGGCTCAAACATAACAGCTGCTAAACAAGACGTGCAAAAAAGGCAAGGGAACCGGGGATCCAAAACTGAACCACCTAATTGGACTCAAATGGAGACAATGACTGGGGCAGGGCACTCATCCAAAATTTGGGGAAATTGGGTTGAAAGATTGCACCTCTGGAATTTGAACAAGAAATCGGGGTGGCTGAAGTGGGGATTGAGCTCAGAACTGGCTTGGATTTTGTTATGGCTAATAACTGTATAATCAATGCCAGGAAAGATGTCTTACAAATTCAGTCTGTGGAAATGCCCTTTAAAGATATGGCCCAGGTGAGACAAATGGTTTGTAGGCATGTGGTTTGCAGTGAATAAATTGTCCTGCTCCATGCGGTAGAAACCATTATAACAGCTATATGCTGTGGTAGCTTTTCAGCAAAGGAGTGGTGGGAAGTGGTTAAAACCTGTTTGGAGACTCGGGGTTTCAGGGAAACCTTGGCTGCCAAAGTTCTTGTGGGTCTGAAAGAAGAACTGATTCCTGTTTATTTGCTGAATGTTTCTGGCAAGTAGCAAATAACGAAGAAGGAAAATCATTTCATTTGTCAGTCGGGTGTTATTTAGCATTTTCAAAGTTGAAAAAGGTTTTTGGGACTGCTCCTCTCTTGGCTTATCTGTGTTTCAAACCCTTTTCATATTAGACATAGATACTAGAGCTTACAGTTTGGGGGACAGGATTTCAGCTGCCTACCTCCTTATACCTCTCTCTCCCTTCCCCCCCAAATCTGAGAATGTATTTGTGGAAGTTGAGGCTGGAAAATTTGTTACAGAGATGAATCTCCCATTCAAACAGAATGGGCTGGGTCTGCCTCAGCCAACCAATTCCACAGAAACAGTAGATATTCCTCAGTGGCTGACTGAAAGGAGTCCCTCACTGGTGACTGAAGGGAAATCCAGGGAAAGAAAAGCCCAAAAGGGATTTGGGTAGGAATAACTTCTTTCATGTTGGTGATGCAAACCTCTCCTGACAGAAGGATACTGTATACCTGTAAATAGTTAATCTTGTATCATTGGTCATTTATTTTATATATATATATATATTCTATTTGGGATGAGTTATTGGGTGTCACCATTTTAGGCCTCATTGGGATGATTGGCAAAGCTGAGGTATGTGCTGCTTTTATGAGCTGGGTGGTGCCTTGTTATGGATTGACTGGAAACCTCGTACAAACCGATGTGTGTGACCACATCCTTCATTTAATATAGTTGTAAAAGACAGTTAAGGGGCCACTCCTAAAACAAGGGCTATTAGAGACTGCCCAGAAACTAGCACCAAATGGGCTGTTGTTCCAGTGGGTACTGTGACCAGGTGTGTGTGGATGTGTGAGAACATACACAAACTGAGAACAGACAAGAACATAGAGAGTGGAGAGGCAAAGGCAAAAAGCAAGAAAGCCAAGCAGTACTCAGTGAGCACAGGGTAGCCCTGGAAAAAGCTAGAGTACTTTTGGGTCTGGAGTTGGCTAATGAGGCTTGGGGCTGTAAGCTAGGAAACTGCTCCTTTTATTCTTGATTCCTCCTGCGTTTGTAAAAGCAGGACTTGTACATTCCTTGTAAATAAACAAGATTGCATCAAAGAAAATATCAGACTCCCATCAGTTTCTAATTCCAAGTGGAACATTCCCAGTGCCCTGAAATTTGACTGACTGCTTGGTTTGAAAAGGGGCAACAGTAGTTTGGCTATCTTAAATTTGAATTTCCATACTTTCAAATGTTAAAGTTTCTTGTAATCTTAACTTTCAATTTCCTGGTTTTTTAATGTTTTTCATGGGCTTTTGGTTTGATTTTTATTAACTACAACTTTCTTGTAAAGATATTTCTCCTTAAACTGCTGATATGTATTGTCTGGGATTTAGCTTTTGCTCTGGTGAATTGCAACATTACTCCTGTTTATTTTCTTTAACAGCAAATTTTTTAAAGTATTCCTTCAAGTTTGCAGCCACACTTGTTTCCATTGACTTTTTCATGGGAGATGTATGGCTTAAAACCTGACATGCTATTTTGAAAATGTAGGGCGTGGTGCTTTGACCATGTTACTCTTCTCTTTACATCTTTTCACTAGTTTTCCCCATCTCCATCGCATCAAGCCCCAAATGCTTTTCTCATATAATGCCCATCATGGCTCATCTCCACCCACCCTGTCATCTCTTTTACACTTTTCTCTGTGAACTGTGCCAATCTTGATTGTTCATTTGTAAAAGCTCCCAACAAGCACCATCTTACTTTCTTCCTTGCCACCTCTTATGCACAGAAGGTCCGAACTGCACATGCAAATCTGTAAAGCCACCACATTGTCCTCCTTCACATCCTTCCTTAAAACTCAGCTCTGCTGTGATACCGACAAAAACTGATTAGTGGTTAGGTTGCTGCTTACCATGCTGTTTATCATGCTGATTATAATAACCTCATTTCTGACTTCTGATCCCATAATATTTGTTGTATTTACCTCTTGACTTATACTTAGGGCAGGTCTACACTACGGGGCTAAGTCGACCTAAGTTATGCAACTCCAGCTACATGAATAACATAGCTGGAGTCGATGTACCTTAGGTCGACTTATTGCGGTGTCTACACTGCGCTGGGTTGACGGGAGAAACTCTCCCATCGACTTACCTTATGCTTCTCGTTCTGGTGGAGTAGCAGAGTCAACGGGAGAGCGATCGGCGGTCGATTTAGTGGGTCTTCGCTAGACCCACTAAATTGACCTCCGGTGGATTGATCGCCGCACGTTGATTCCCTGATAAGTGGAGACAAGCCCATAGATTGTACACTCTTTGGGGGATAGACTTTTTGGTTCGTATTTGCATAGTGCCTAGCACAAAGAGCCTGGGCTTTCTAAGTGCTACCACAATATAAATGATATAACTACTCTATTCTACATGGAAGTGTGTGGCTTATTGATGAAGGAAGCAGAAGGCAAAAAGTCTCTGCTCCATAGAACATTTTGAAAGGTAAATTACTTTTTCTCTTTTGCCTGCCTAGGCAGACTTCCACATAGAGTAGAGGAGATCTACATGCAGAGGGTTCTCTATTTCCTAATAAAATTCTATTTATATTGTGATAGTACCTAGAGGGCCCAGCCTAATAGTGTTAGGCAGTGTACAAATACAAACCAAAAAGGCTGGCCTAGCAGATGATAGAGAAAAAAGTAATATTGTGGGTGCCTATACTACCTTTCACAATGGGCACCAGAGGGGATTACTAGAAGCTAGCTCTCTTTGTAAGTAGCTACTTAGAGAAAATTAAAACAAAACAAGTGTGTCAATGCAGAGGCTTGCACTGGTTTAATTAACTGGTTTAAAAACAGATTCATGTACATAAGGCCTTAATGTGTGTCTCTCTCTCTCTCTCTCTCTCTTTCTTTCTCTCTCTGGTTCTTTTACATAATTTGTCAGTGGTAAAATAATGAACAATGTTACATGTAAATTATCACCACGGGGCACCTGAGTTACATGCCACGGTGGTAAAAACGCTGTTGGCCAGTGTACACAAATGGATGGCCCTTCTTTGCTACCATTGGTGGAGCTGCAGTGTGGAGGGAAAAAAGTCTAGTGTAAAAACAGTTGCTAAGGCCCTGAACCTGTAGACCATGGGTTCTCAAACTGGGGATCGGGACCCCTCAGGGGGTCACGAGGTTATTACATGGGGGTCGCAAGCTGTCAGCCTCCACCCCAAACCCTGCTTTGCATCCAGCATTTATAATGGTGTTAAATATATTTAAAAGTGTTTTTAATTTATAAGGGGGGGTCGCACTCAAAGGCTTGCTATGTGAAAGGGGGCACCAGTACAAAAGTTTGAGAACCACTGCTGTAGACACATAGGAGCAGATTCTGTATGTGTGTAAGAGTCCATACCAATGCACCTATTTGCAAGATTAGAATCTAAATTAGATACAGACATTTTTGGTCTAAATTAATATTACTACTGGTGTGATGGTTGAGACTTAAATTGGTGCATTTTTTAATAAATATTAGTTCTGAAATTGGTGAGCTATGATTGAAAGACCTGTTGTGCACGTTATGCTGAATTACATTCTCTGTTTACAATATATATATTAACATTTAAATTCACTGTAAAAACTAAATAATCTCTGGTGTAAAATAGGTAAAATGCATTGTATTAGAGCACTTTACTATTTCAAGGCAAAAATTGCAATTATGGAATGTCAGCTAAATAAGATTGCAAATTTCCTTTTATTGTAGTAGTCATATATTTTTGTTTCATTTCAGAGTTAAACGACTGAAAGTCAGAGAGAGCTTCCACAATCCAAACAGATGACGATCAATTGATAAATCAACCCAGAGTTTTACCATACTTTAAAGGTACTGTGACATACTTACCTATATATTTTTTTCTTAAACATCGTATTCTCATAGTTCAGATGTGAGAAACATGAAGAACAGGATATTCACAGGGTTGCAAAGCAAGACTGAAGTGCTACCAGACGCAGCTTGGTGATGTTTTGATAAGATGCAGGTGTTAAATGCAGGTTTCAGTGGAAAGTAAAGAGACCTTCCAAACAGCCAGAATAAGCTCTCTGTGCATACCAGTCAAACCTCAAACATTCAGTCAAACTTCATTTATCTGAATGAGATAGGGGACATGAAAGTAACTTGAATGAGTAGAGTTTTGTGTAAGAAGAGTCTCTTTATCTATGTGTTTGATATACTTTGGGAGATACTAACTGTTTTTTTTGATAATCAAATTTCAGTTTTATCTATATTCATAGAGTCTTGGGTAAAACAGCAGTTTTTATGATGGGGTGCAAAATTCCTTGAGATAGTATCATGATGCAGTTTCTTCCTCTGGTCTCCCTTGCATTTCTCTCTCCTTTACCCCTTCAGTTGTATTTTACTTGTTTGTGTGTATTTTTCTTTGATATGGTGAAACAACTTAAAAATATAATGGATTTGTTCTATTTGCCTTTTATGCACAAATTTGAAGAGCTGAGACTACTTTAGTTAAGTTAAATTTTCCTGTGCAAACCAGCTTTTTTATGCTTTTAAAAATAGATTATTATAGAAAGTGCCATAAAGTTAGCATGGAGCTGGTCTGCAAAACTGAATGAAGCAGAACTCATTTGAGTGGCAGAGATAATCTGGGGAAGAGTGAGGAATGTTTGTCACAGTATGGCTTTTTTTACACAGTATGACTTTTTACTGATATCTTCTCTTGAGCAGCTCAACTAAAACTAGTATTTTTTTCTTTGAAAACCTAGATTGAAACTTTTTACTTGGAAATTGTAATTACATCAAGTCAGGTGCTATTTGAAGGGAAGAAAACATTGTAAAAGTATTATTGGCGGACCCACATTGCAAGGTCATATGATTTTTGGCATGTGAAATGAGAAGTATAGATTTATGGCTCAGCAGTTGAGACTTTCACTTCAGAGCACAACAGTTAGGACTCGATGTGCTGCTTGGCACAATTTAGACCTAACTGTTACAGCACATCAAGTGAACCTGAGCCTTTGTGCCACACAACAGAGACCAGGAATACTGCCTTTATAGGTAATTAAATTCCTTTTGATGAATTGAACAACTTTCAAGCACTAAATTCATACAGGGTTACTGGAATACCTGACTATGCCAGGACACGTTAGTCAATATTAATACAGTATTCTACTGTATGCTTGATATTAGCAATTTTATGTCAACAGAACAACAGAAGAAAAGTGAGGATTTTTCCTTTTTGGCTTATCTTCCTTGCATATTGTAGGATTTTAAAAACAGAGATGACTGAAGAAGCCAGTAATGTATACTGTGTGGTACATTGGGCCTGCACTTTGTGTAGTCATTTACATTAGTGCAAAGTGAGTGTAGACTGCAGAATGGTTGTAAAGGCTGTCCTATCAGAATAGTAGCGTTTTACACTGACTTTACATTAGTGTAAATTACAGCACTGTGTACAGGGCAATGGAGAATCAGGCCTAAGATATTTTATTTTTCTCTTTCCTTTATTTGTTTATAAACGTGCAAATGCATACTAAATGCACCATTAGGGAAACTTACTTTAAATATTTTCACCCCAATTTAGCAGAGGTGGGTGGGAAATGGTTGTCCAACACAAGGAATATTTTCAAGATTGTGGAAAGTTTTCCCATCCCAAAAGCCAAAGTCGCAGATTTTTAAAGGTATTTAGGTGTTTCTGCTCTCAATGTCACAAGACCTAACTGATTTAGGAGCCTAAATCTTATTTTCAAAAGGGATTTAGAGTTTTAAGTGTCTGAATCCCTTTTGAAAATAGATTAATAGATTCCAAGGCCAGAAAGGACCATTGTGATAATCTAGTCTGACCTCCTATATAACACAGGCCATAAATAATTCTTGGAGCAGATCTTTTAGAAAAACAGCCAATTTTTATTTTAAAATTGTCAGTTATGGAGAATTCACCATGTTCCAGTGGTTAATTACTCTCACTGTTAAAAATATGCATATTATTTCCAGTCTGAATTTGTCTAGCTCCAGCCACTGGATTGTGTTATACTGTACCTCTCTCGGCTAGATTGAAAAGCCTATTATTAAATATTTGTTCCCGATGTAGATACATATAATCTGTAGTCCTGGGATAGGTTGTAATCAATTCATCCTTTAATCTTCTGTTAAGATAAATAAATTGATCTCCTTGATTCTATTACTATCAGTCATGTTTTCTAATCCTCTAATCATTCTCATGGCTCCTCTGTGAACCTTCTCCAATTTATCAACATCCTGTAGGAATTGTGGGCCCCAGAACCAGACACTGTATTCCAACAGTGGTCACTCCTGTACCAACTACAGAGCTAAAATAACCTCTGTACTCCTACTTGAGATGCCCCTTTTTATTCATCCAAGGATCGCATTAGCTCTTTTGGCCACAGTGTCACACTGGGAGCTCATGTTCAGCTATTTATCCACCACAACCCCCAAAACTTTTTCAGAATCTCTGCTTCCCAGGAGAGAGGCCCCCATCTTGTAAGTATGGCCTACATTCTTTATTCCTAGATGTCTATATTTACATTTAGCCATATTAAAATGCAGATTGTTTTCTTACGCCCAGTTTACTAAGTGATTCCAAATTGCTCTGAATCAGTGACCTGACCTCTTCATTATTTACCACTCCCCCAATGTATGTGTCGTCTGCAAACTTTATCAGTGATGATATTATGTTTTCTTCCAGGTCATTGATAAAAATGTTAAATAGCATAGGGCCAAAGACGCTGCAGACCCCTCTGGAAATACACTTGCTTGATGAGGACTCCCCATTTACAGTTACATTTTAAGACCTATCAGTTAGTCAGTTTTTAATTCATTTAATGTGTGCCTTGTTTTGTAATCAAAATGTCATGTGATACCAAGTCAACACCTTACAGAAGTCTAAATATATTACATCAATGCTAATACCCTTCTCAACCAAACTTGTAATTTCATTAAAAAAAAAAATCAAGTTAGTTTGACAGGATCTATTTTCCATTAACCCATGGTGATCATCATTAATTGTATTACCCTCCTTTAATTGTTTATTAATTGAGTCCCATAGCAGCTGCTCCATTATCTTGCTCGGGATCAATGTCCGGCTGATGTGCCTGTAATTACCCAGGTCATCTCGTTTACCCTTTTTAAAAATTGGCACATTAGCTTTTTTCCAGTCTTCTGGAACTTCCACAGTGTTCCAGGACTGATTGAAAATCAACTTTTAACTGTCCAGTGAACTCCTCGGCCAGCTCTTTTAAAACTTTTGGATGCAAGTTTTGTGGCCCTTCTGATTTAAAAATGGCTAACTTTAGCGGCTTGTGCTTAACAACCTTCAGAGATACTAGTTGGATAGAAAGAGTGTTGTTATCACATACGATGAGACTGTATCATCTGTTTCCGCCCCGCCCCCCCTCCCAATACAGATCAGAAATAGTTATTGAATGCTTTTGCCTTTTCTGCATTGTTGGTCCATATAGTATTGGACCAATACCATTGTCAGGATTCTTTTTGTTACTAATATAGTTAAAAAACTCTGTCCTTAGCTCTATTAGCAATAGACTTCTACTTGTGTCCCTTGGCTTCCGTTGTCAGTTTTCTACAATTCCTATCTTCTGATTTACATTCATTACTATCAATTTCTCCTTTCTTCCATCTGCTTTATATTACCTTTTTATTTTTTACAGCTGCCTTCACTTCCCTTCTAAACCAGATCGGTTTTTTAATCAGTACAGTCTTCTTCCTCGATTGTGGGATTATGGCTTTTTGTGTATTTAGTTCTTAAATTATGCCCAATTATCATTCACATTTATTCTGATTAAATTCTTCCTGCCAGCTGATTTGGCTCATAATTATTTTCAGCTTTAACAATTCCTCTTTATCTATTAGGACAAGGTCTAATAAAGAATTCTCCCATGTTGATTGCAACACTTTTTGAGGTAGCAAATTGGCATCTATATGTTTAGAAATTCCAAGGCGCAGCTTTTTTCCTTACACATTATAGGTAGGCCAGTAAGGAGGCCCTCATCCTGTTCCCAAGTGTGATTTGGTGATCTGTAGCAGACACCAACTAATACCCCGTGTTGTGCTTTATCTGTTAGAACATAAGAATTCAAGATCATTTTCTTCTGAGTTTTATCAGTGACTCAGAAACAGGTGATGCCATTTCTGACATAGTGCCACTACCCTTCCCCTTTTTGCCCATTTGGTCCTTCCTAAATAAGTTCTAACGATTGATTTTAACATTCTAATCACGTGAATCATCCCACCAGGTTTCAGTAATGCCAACTAGACTGAATTTATGCTCAGAACTGAGCAATTCTAATTCCTTTTGTTTTGTTACCCAGGCTTCTAGCATTGGTGTATAGGCAATTCAGAAATTTCTTCTCTTCGTGTCTTTTGGTTCCTTGATTAATTTTGTTCTCGGCATCTCGATTTTGTGCTGTGTGCTCATATCTTACCTCTTTTTACCCTCCCCTTTTGCTATTCGTTTAACCCTATCCTGACTGCTCTTGCCAGCCTGTCCCTGAGGAGATTGGTCCCCCTTCTACTGAGGTAGAAGCCATCCAAACTATACAGCCCCCTCTTCCCATAGAAGGTGCACCACTGTTCCACAAAAAGAAAACTCTCCACTGCTTACCTTGTCAGTGATTCACTTCTGGAATCTTCTGCCGCCGCCTTCTTTTGCTTGTGGAAAGGAAGAGATTTAGGCTCTTAAATCAGTCAGACATGATGCTGAGCACAGCAACCCCTAAATGCCTTTAAAAGAGTCTTGGGCCTCTGCGTTTTTGTACGCTAAAATCCCACAATGTGTTGTTTCGAAAACCTGCTCCCTGGGCGTGGCTACCTGCCTGGCAGGCGGCCAGGCCCAAGAAGCCCTGGCAGCTGCTGTCTGAAATTGACATGCTTCTCCTCAGTTGCACTGCTGCCAACCACTGTAGAGCTGGGCGAATAAGTGAATTTTCAGTTCACTGGCAGTTCATACATTTAAAAAAAAATAATTGCTTCAGGTCGAACCAAATCCAAAACTTGTGAAAAATTTTGCCAAATCAAAAAAAATCAGTCTGTTTAGGGGCTAACAAAACATGTTTCATTTGCCCCGAAATGGATTTCTTCAGGCATTTGTAAAGGGTAGATTCCGGAAGAGGCGACTTCCATTATAACCTTTAGCCTAGTGATTGCAACGCTTACTTGGTATGACTTGGGCTTCAGTTCCCCCCTCTACGTGATGTGGAGAAGGGATTTGAACTTGGGTCTCCCACATTTCAGGAAAGTGTCCTGATCTCCGGGGTATAGAATCATTCTCACTTTTAGCTGGATTGTAGAGCTCAGGGACTTAAATGTGGAGGAGACTAAGGGTATGTCTACACTTAAAATGCCACAGCTGTAGCTGCTCTGCTGTAGCACTTCAGCATAGACATTCAGTACAGCAACAGGAGGGATTCTTCCATTGCTGTCATTAATCCACCTTCCCGAGAGGTGATAGCTAGGTTGACGGAAGAATTCTTCTGTCAAGCTAGTACTGTCTGCACTGGAGGCTAGGTTGGCATAGCTATGTCTCTGAGATGTGGATTTTTCACACCCCCGAGAGATGTAGCTATGCTGATGTAACTTTTCAGTGTAGACCAGCCCTTGGAATTTCTTTGAGTCAGGGGTGCAAAACCTTTCTGGAATTTGTGTCTCAAGTAAGAGTAAGAAAATTGTAGGGAAAGGCTCCATACCTAACTGGTCGAATAACCACCTGAAAAAGAATTATTGGAATAAGCAGACCCTGCAAGGAAGAAGGGATTGATCATCAAAGAAAACTATGCCTTGGAGGTCAGAAAGTGTAGGAAGAAAGTGAGAATTGCCAAAGTCAAGGAATTCCTTGCAAAGGAAATTAAAACAAATAACAAAAGGATCTTTAGCCATATAAATAAAAAGAGAATAAGTAAATAAGTGGACCCCTAAGCAGTGAGGATGCAGTAAAAATTAAGGATAATCTAGGTACGGCCCAAAAATTAAACCAATACTTTGCCTCAGTAAAGATGATAATGTAGATCATGGGGGCAAAGACAAGATGGCAAATGAGAGTGAGTGTATAGAAATGGAAATTACTACATCCATGTTGGAAGCAAAACTCAAAGAGCTTAATGCGCTCAAATCAGGAGGTCCAGGGAATCTCCATCCCAGAATACCGAAAGAACTGCCACAGGAAATTGCAAGTCTGGTAGCAAGGATTTTTAATAAATCTATCCAATTGGGGGGTGGTACTGTATGACTGGAGAGTAGTAAATATAATACTTTAGGAGACAAAAAGTGATCCAGTCAACTACAGATTTGTTTCTCACCTCAATAGTATGCAAAACTTTAGAATAAACTTTGAAGGAAAGAATAATTAAAGATATGGAACTAAATGGAAAATCAGGTAAAATGCAACATTGATTTACCAAAGGTAGATCATGCCAGACTAACATGACGTCTTGCTTTGATGAGATAAAAGATTTTTTAGACAAGGGGAAGTGGTAGAGCTAATCTATCTGGACTTCATTTAAGCATTTGACATGGTATCAGATGGTTAATCATTAGTTAAGGTGGAGAAGATGGGGATTGGTACAAGAATTGTAAGGTGGATACGGAACTGGCTAAAGGGGAGATGACAAAGGGTTGTGCTGAAAGGAAACCTGCAGGGCTGGAAAGAGGTTACTACAAGAGTTCCTCAAGGATGGGTCTTGGGACTGATCTTGCTTAATATTTTCATTAATGATATTGGCACACAAAGTGTGCTAATGAAATTTGCTGATGACACAAAGTTGGTAGGCATCATCAATACAAAGGGGGACTGGAATATTATACAGGAAGAATTGGATGCTTGTAGGGGGGGAAATGTCAAAGAAACCTACCACAATAGCATTTAACTTCAAAAAAAGGAACTACACAAAAATGAGAGAGCTAGTTAGACGGAAATTAGAAGGAACAGTCACAAGGGTGAAATGTTTGCAAACTGCATGGAAACTATATAAAAATATCATAATAGAGGCTCAAACTAAATGTATACCCCAAATATTTAAAAAAATTGGTAAGAGGACCAAAAAAAGTCAGCATGGCTAAACAGCAGAGTAAAAGAGGGCAGGTAGAGGCAAAAAGGCATCCTTTAAAAATTGGAAGTCAGATCCGAATAAGGAATATAGGAAGGAACATAAACTCTGTCAAATCAAGTGTAAAAGTATAATAAGGCAGGCCAAGAAAGAGTTTGAAGAGCAAATAGCTAAGGACAAAAAATATTATAGCACAATTTATTTTAAGTACATCAGAAGCATGAAGCCTGTCAAACAATCAGTGGGGCCATTGGACGATCAAGGTGCTAAAGGAGCACTCAAAGACAAGGCCATTGTGTAGACTAAATGAATTCTTTGCAACAGTCTTCACTGCAGAGGATGTGAGGGAGAACCCCACACTCAAGTCATTCTTTTTTAGGTGACAAATCTGAGGAACTATCCTCAGAGTGAGGTGGCGGTAGAGGCGGTTTTAGAATAAATTGAAGGAAGTTCTGAAGGAACTCTTAATTTTAAATTGCAGAACTACTAGCTCTGGTATGTAACCTATCACTTAAATTGGCACCTGTGCCAGATGACTGGAGGATAGCTAATGTAATGCCGATTTTTTTTAAAAAGGCTCCAGAGGTGATCCTTGAAATTACAGGCTGGTGAGTCTAATTATACATACAAAATCATAGGTTTTAAATTAGCTACTACCACTCAAGAAAGAGATCTTGGAGTCATCATGGATAGTTCTCTGCAAACATCTGCTCAATGTGCAGTGGCAGTCAAATGCTAACAGACTATTAGGAACGGGGTAGATAATAAATTGAAACTATCATAATGCCACTAAATAAGTCCATGGTATGCCCACACCTTGAATACTGTGTGCAGTTCAAGTTGCGTCATCTCGAAAAAGATATATTAGAATTGAAAAAGATGCAGAAAATGATTAGGTACACTGCTACCTCGATATAACACTACCCGATATAACACGAATTCGGATATAATGCGGTAAAGCAGTGCTCCGGGGGTGCGGGGCTGCTCACTCCGGTGGATCAAAGCAAGTTCAATATAACGCGGTTTCACCTATAACGCAGTAAGATTTTTTGGCTCCCGAGGACAGCGTTATATCGAGGTAGAGGTGTATATGGAACAGCATCCATACGAGGAGAGATTAAAAAGATTGGGACTGCTCAGCTTAGAAAAGAGATGTCTAAGGGGAAATATGATAAAGATCTATAAAATCAAGAATGGTATGGAAAAAGTAAATAGGGAAGTATTATTTACCACTTTACATAGCACAACAACTAGGGGTCATTGATGTAATTAATAGGCAGTAGGTTTAAAATAAACAAAAGGAAGTACTTCTTCACACAACGCACAATCAACCTGTGGAACTTGTTGCCATGGGATATTGTGAAGGCCAAAAAAGTATAACTAGGTTCAAAAAAGAATTAGATAAATTCATGGAGGATAGGTCCACCGATGGCTATTAGCCAGGATGGTCAGGGGCGCAACCCCATGATCTGGGTGTCCCTAAACCTCTGACTGCCAGAAGCTGGGAGCAGATGCCATGCATCACTTGAAATTGCCCTGTTCTGTTCATTCCCTCTGAAGCATCTGGCACTGGCCGCTATCAGAGACAGGATATTTGGCTAGATAGACCATTGGTCTGACCCAGTATGGCTGTAATGTTCCATGCTTATGACTTAGGCTTGAAAAATTTCTCCAGCACCACCTAGCACAAGGATGAAGCCTCCTTGCCCAGGTGAAGCAATATCTATACCTCATGTCCCCCAGTAATGACACCCACAATTAAAACCAGTTGTGTACTGGTTTTGTATTATATTTGTTTGTAGCGTTGTCAATCAACTTTCTATTTAATGAACTTTAACATTGTAATTTACTCTGCCTTTTGTGGGGTTTTTTAACCTGGTTTCCCTTTCTTGCTTCACTCCTCTTTTTCTTTCCTATTGTCTGTGTCGTTTTAGGTGTGTGATGTTCCTTCTTTTCCTTCTCTTCTTCTGTGTCCTTATAATTTGTTGTTTTCTTTCCTACGTATTGTACTGTACCTTCTCACCTATATTTTTGGTCTCACATTTCTTCCACGTCTTCCCAAAGATCTATCTTTCTCTGTCTATGCATCTGTTTTTTACTCCCCCTCATTTGCTTTCTCACTCACCCCTCATGTCCACCCTTTCTCTCTTTTATACACCTCTTTCCCCCTACAAGTTCACCTATCCGCCCACAGGCTCCTTTCTGCATCCTGTTCTACCTAAAATAACAGCAGCCCCTGGACTGCTCTGCTTCATCAGTTAAGCTCCCTCCTGCAGGAAAATATTAGCAGTACTACTGGTCCCTCTTCCCTTTCTCTTAAAGGAATATTGGCTCCTGCATCATTCATCTCCTAGGCTTTCCTTTTTGCTCAGGCTGCTCTGCTCCCTAGCCCAGTATGCCCACTTGATTTTTTTTTTCCAAATTCCTTATCGCCCCAGCAAGTGAGTTTTTCAAACCCTGTTTATGCATTCAAAATTATTTCCCTCCCTCCCCAACCATTGACAGATCTTTTTTTAGTACTGCCCCAAACTATTTTTATACTTTAAAACAATGATACTTGTTTTTTTTTCCTGAATCACTCAAGTAACGCATGTGCAAGAATAGTAATTTTCTCATCTTGTAGTACATACATTTGGTCTGCTCAAGCCATGAAAAAGAAAATTATCACTCCATCTACAGCTCCCATAAAATCAGTTTCTCATCTGACTTTATTAGTCCTAGTTTCTGATTTGACAGTCAGTAATCTTGTCCATTGAACTGATGAATTGCTCTTTCTGCTGCCACTCTTCTCCCTCTACTGGAATACTGATGTATTCATGACATGCTGGAAAAATGTTTCAAAATAGTATAGTAAAAGCCAGCCTGAGGCCCAACATGCAGAATTAGGCCCACTCAAGATCCCATATAGCAAAAACATTGTTGATGGGAATGGGGGGGGGGGGGGGGNAGCAGAAAGAGGAGTTTTGCATCATTCAAGAAAGAATTTGAGATCTGTTACCACCTGAATTACTTGCTTTTTTGCTTATGTCACAGACTTAATATTGAGTGTAATGTATGCATTTTACATATTATAGAAAACAACTGTCCAATTTGTCCGCATCTTACCTAAAGTGTGGCACCCAAAACTAGACACAATTCTGCAGTTGAGGCCTCACCAGTGCCAAGTAGAGAAGAACAATTACCTACTGTGTTTTACTTGGGACACTCTGGTTAATACACCCCAGAATGTTATAGTCTTTTTTGCAATTGCATCACATTGTTGACTTATGTTCAATTTGTGACGCACTATAACCTCTAGATCCTTTTCTTCTGTACTAATGCCTAACCAGTTATTATCCACATTGCATTTGTGCCTTTGATTTTTTTCTTCCTAAGTGTAGTACTTTGCACTTGCCTATATTTTATTTTGTTGATTTCAGACTAGTTCTCAAATTTATCAAGGTCCTTGCTTACAACTCCTCAGTTGGTGTTGTCCACAAACTTTATTTACGCATTGAAGTGGACAATATGCTTATAAAGAGCATAAGTGGTGACTGGTAAACTGGATTCTTAAAATTCTTTAACCTTTAATAATCTAAAATCCCAGTCCTGGAAACACTTAAGCATGTGTGTGTACCATTGCTCACACGAGTAGTCCCATTGTCTTCAATAAGACAACATACATGAATGTTATGCATGTGCTTAAGTGTTTGCATGCAAGCTCTAGGACAGGGGTCTCAAACTCAAATGACCACGAGGGCCACATGAGGACCAGTGCATTGACCCGAGGGCCGCATCACTGACACGCCCCTCACTGCCTCTGGCCCCGCCCCCACCCCACCCCTTCCATTAGGCCCCGCCCCTGCCCCACCTCTTCCCACCCCTTCCCCGCCCCATTCAAACCCCTTCCCGAAGTCCCCACCCAACGCTGCCCCCAGGGGGTGCAGAAGGTGTGCAGGGTGCAACAGGGGCTCAGGACAGGGAGTTGGTGTGTGGGGTGCAAGAGGGTGAGGGGTGCGGCAGGGGGTCGGGGTGCAGGGTGCAGCAGGGGGCTCGGGGCAGGGGGTTGGGGTGCGGGATGTGGCAGGGGGCTCGGGGAAGGGGGTTCGGGTGCGGGAGGGGTGTGGGGTGCAGCAGGGGGCTCAGGAAAGGGGTTGGGGTGCGGGACGGGTGCGGGGTGCGGCAGGGGGCTCAGGCAAGGAGTTGGGGTGCAGGAGGGGTTCAGGGAGCGAGCTCCAGCCCGGCACCGCTTACCTAGAGCGGCTCCGGGGTGGCAGCAGCGCGCACCGGGGCCAGGGCAGGCTCCTTGCCTGCCCTGTCCCCCGGCGCTGCTCCCTTCCAGGAAGCAGCTGGAACCCTGTTCCTGCAGCCCCTGGGGGAGGGGGAGGGGCTCCGGGTTGCAGCCATGTGCTGCTCTTGCCACTCCTCCAGGTACCTCCCACAAAGCTCCCATTGGCCGCGGTTCCCTGTTCCCGGCCAATGGGAGCTGCGGGGGGCGGTGCCTGGAAGGAGGAGTCCTCTGCCTTCTTCCCCCTCCCCCCGCCCGAAGGGGCTGTGCTGCCGG